>ML803343.1:203280-222362 GCA_009831015.1 Picea engelmannii | reverse complement strand
CATTTCTCATAATAAAAAGGTCAGATCTTTGCTTGTGCTTCTACATCTTGAATATATTGTGATCTCCATGTGTTGATGAATCTTGTATGCACTTAATAACTCAATAAATTAGTAGTAGTTAGTGATTCCAAGAAAGAATTTGAGTTGGGATCATTACAATATCCCTATAGATAAACCTTCCTCTTCCTCACCTCCACATAATGAAAGTGACCATTCCTCTCATTCCCATAACTTTCAGAACCATCACTGTCAACGTGACCTACGCCTTCCACGAGTGGATGTGACCAAATTTGATGGCTCGGACCCCACTAGTTGGGTAACCCAAATGGAACAGTATTTCTCTTTATACGGCATTAGATATGACTTGGCCAAGCTCCGGTATGGTGTTCTCCATCTAGATCAAGAACGTTGGCAATGGTGGCAATGGAGAAAAACTTCTCGTCAAGGGTATATTTCTTGGACACACTTTGTAGTAGAGCTTTATGAACGCTTTGACACTGACACCAACCATTTGGGTCGTTTCAAAAAGTTGAAACAATCATGAACAATGGAAGACTTTACAGTTGCCTTTGAGTGCCTAGATTTTTGGACAGAGGGCATGTCTGATGCCTTTTTCCGAGAATGTTTTATCAGTGGCCTCAAGGATGAGATTCGGGCCCATGTCCCCATGGCTCGGCCTCAAAGTTGGGTGGAGGCTACTAAAAGAGATAAAGAAGCACAACAGGTTGTATCTTCTCAAAACTGGAAACTCTCCTTTATCCCTCACCCTAAACCGATAAATCCCACTACTCCCTCTGCTCCACTAAAGATCCAAAAATTGACCAAGGTTGAAATGGTTGAATGCCAACTCAAAGGCCTTTGTTATAATTGTGATGACAAATATTTCCCAGGCCACAAGTGTAAGGAACAAAAGTTGTTTATGTCCATCTCCGAGGATATTTCATAAGAGGATATTGAAACCCCCCTTGTGTCTGAGTCACCTGAAACCCCTGACATAACCCCTCCCTCAGACCCTCCCGAAGTAGAACCAGTCATTTCCCTCAATTCCCTCACTGGCTTATCTGCTCCCCAAACCCTCAAGCTATTCGGTTACATCAAGCATCGAAAGGTCATCATTCTGGTTGATAGTGGAAGCACCCATAATTTTATTCATCGCCACATTTCCCAAGAAACTCATTGCTACATCCATGTTGTCAATCATTTCCAAATCATGATTGCCAATGGTGGCTCCATGAAATGTGGAAGGCGTTGTGAAAATGTGTGTCTCCAAATTGGTGACTACCACCTGAAATCTCATGTGTTTGCTATCGACATGGGCGGTTTTGACATTGTGTTGGGTGCAGACTGGCTAAGGACTTTGGGCCCCATTCTCATGGATTTTAAGGAATTAACCATGCAATTTGACCAAGAGGGCCACCAATATAAGTTCCAAGGCATCATTGTCAGTTCTCCTGAGATCATTAGTTCCCATCGCATGGAAAAGCTATTCAAAAAGGGTCATTCTGGTGTTATTTCTCAACTACATGCCATACAAGAAACAGAAACACCCTCGATGCCGCAAGACCTCCAAGCCATCCTTTCTAAACATCAAGTGGTATTTTCCACTCCCTAGGGAATCCCTCCTCCACATGGTGTTCATGATCATTCCATTCCCCTTGTACCCGGAATCCTTCCTCCCAATTTTTGTTTGTATCATCACCCCTTTTCCCAAAAAAATGAAATTGAGAAAATGGTCCAGGAACTCCTTAATGCAGGTGTTATACGCCCTAGTACGAGCCCCTACTCTTCTCCTGTGGTCATGGTCCTGAAGAAAGAAGGTTCTTGGCGAATGTGTCCTGACTTCCATGCCCTAAACAAACTTACCATTGAAGACAAATTTCCCATTCTTATCATTGATGACCTCCAGGATGAACTACGTGGTGCCCAATTCTTTACTAAACTTGATCTTCATTCGGGCTACCACCAGATATGTATGAAAGAGGTAGACATTCCCAAGACTGCCTTTAGAACTCATGAGGGCCACTATGAGTTTTTGGTCATGCCCTTTGGCTTGTGTAATGCCCCCTCCACCTTTCAAAGCCTCATGAATCATGTCTTTCATCCTTTTCTTCATCATTTTGTCTTAGTTTTCTTTGATGATATCCTCATCTATAGCAAGACCTGGACAGAACATCTTGCTCATGTGGATCGAGTTCTCCATCTACTCTCTCAGCACCAACTTTTCCTGAAATAGTCTAAATGTGCTTTTGGCACCTCAGAAGTAGAATACTTGGGTCATCTGGTTGGCAAAGACGGCGTCAGGGTGGATCCTAAAAAGATTGAAGCTATGCAAGAATGGCCTCACCCAAAGACTCTCAAAATCTTGTGTGGATTTCTGGACTTAACAAGTTATTATCACAAGTTTGTTAAGAATTATGGAAAGATTGCAGCACCTCTCACTGCTCTCCTAAAAAAGAACTCTTTCACTTGGACTCCAGTTGTTTCTCAAGATCTTCAAACCTTGAAGATGGCCATGTTCACCACTCCATTCCTGGCCCTTCCTGATTTTACAAATACCTTTGTCTTGGAATGTGATGCTTTAGGGAAAGGAATTGGTGTTGTCCTTATGCAAGAGGGTCGGCCTTTGGCCTTTACCAGCAAGTAACTATCTAAAAGAAACCTGGGCAAATCTATCTATGAAAAGGAAATGTTGTCTATTCTGCATGTCATTGATTTTCAGTGCCCTTATCTATTCAGGCAACACTTCCAAATTAAGACAGACCATCAAAGCCTCAAGTATTTTTTAGAACAACGCATTTCCTCCCCAGAGAAACAAAAATGGGTAACTAAGCTATTTGGCTATGATTATGAGATAATTTATAAGAAAGGAAAATAAAATGTGGTTGCGGATGCACTTTCCCGCAAATATGAAGATGAAGGATCCCTTTTTTCTCTTTCCTTCATTGTACCAAATTGGCTCCAAGTTGTTCGCCAGGAATGGCTACAAGATCCCAAAAGTTTGCAGTTGATCCAACAATTGCAGTCCAGTGGTCTAGCTCCCCCGAGATACTCTTGGCTCCATGATGAGCTTCGATACAAAGGTCATTTGTATTTAAGCAAATAATCAAAGCTTAAATCCACGGTACTTTCTGAGCTTCATGCTACACCGACAGCAAGGCACTCAGGGTTCACCAAAACCTATGACAGGGTCAAGCGTTCTTTTTTCTAGGATGGTATGAAACAGGACATTCGTACTTTTATCTTTGAATGTGATGTGTGTCAACGCAACAAGGGAGAGTCAAATATCTAGGCACAATACAACTGCTCTTGATTCCACCTGCTATTTGGAAGGACATCTCTATGGATTTTATTACAGGCTTACCCAAATCGAGAAATAAATCATTCATCATGGTGGTTGTTGATCACCTTTCCAAGTATGCTCATTTCTGTGCTCTTCAACACCCATTTACAGCATCCACGGTGGCTCAAATTTTCATGTATCAGGTCTTCAAGCTTCATGGCATGCCACACTCTATTGTTTCTGATCACGACACAACTTCCACAAGCAATTTTTGGCAAGAACTATTCAAGCTACAAGGCACCCAATTGCATCTCAATACAACTTATCATCCCCAGACTGATGGTCAAACAGAAGTTGTCAACAAGTGTTTGGAAACATATTTGAGTTTTTTTTCCTCAGAAAAGAAAAATCAGTGGGCTCAATGGTTACCGCTAGCTGAATGGTGGTACAACACTTCATACCATACAGCTACATGCATGACTCCTTTTGAAAAGGTATATGGACAGAATCCACCTTCAATTATCTCATACTTACCTGGTGTCTCGAAGGTCCAGGTAGTTAACCAAACACTTATAGTTCGAGAGGCTATTCTCCGTACCCTCAAAGATAATTTTTTCATGGCACAAAATCGCATGAAGCAACAAGAAGATCAAGGTCGCTCTGAATGTCAATTTGAAGAAGGGGATCAAGTGTTTCTTCGCATGCAACCTTACAAGTAGAATTCCCTTAAGGCCGAGCATTATCAGAAGATAACACCCAAATTTTATGGTCCTTATATAGTTCTCAAGTGTGTGGGACATGTGGTCTATTAGTTAGCTTTTCCTAGTCATTCAAAGCTACATATTGTTTTTCATGTTTCCTGCTTAAAGAAGGTGATCAGAACTAAGTGCCAAATTCAAACCAACCTTCCCGAGTTAGCTGAAGAAGGATCCATTTGGCTACATCCACAAGAATTTTTGGACCAGCGTGAGCGTCGCCTACATCATAGAACCATAAAGGAAGTGTTAATCCAGTGGAAATATACTAATCCAACATATGCCACTTGGGAACCAGCTACCATTCTGCAGTAATTTCCACATCTCAAGCCTTGAGGGCAAGGTTGTTTTTAAGGGGGAGGACATGTTATGATCCTAGCCCGCACATAGGTAAAACAATATATTTGGATATAATAAAGGTCAATATTAATAAGTCCTTGCAATAAAATAGAATAAGTCGGATGTAAGAAGACCTAATAGAAGCTTCCACTTCTAGAAGGATCTTCCTCTATATGCTTCTTTTGATAGACATGTTTAGTATATATAGGAGTCGAGGGTATGAGAACCCTAGCTTGGGTATTATTGTAATAGAGCTCTACTCAACTGGAGGTTGCCCCCTCGAAGAGGCCCATGAACATGCTTTCAGAATCAAAGTGTTATTTATGTTGTTATTCTTATATCATTCCAGTGTTATTGTGGTGAATGTTTGGGTTATATTATTGTTATTCTTCCATTTCTAGCATTTTATTTATATTATGCATACTTTTTATATCTAGTATATTACAATACCTCCCCTTTACGTTTTGGATTTGTGCATTTTCTATGCTTTTTTCTGCAAGTCCTGGAGCCCTTCGTTGTGGGAAAGTTGATTGCCATCGTTTGTATTGTGAGTTTGTTCATTCAAGTTGTTGAGTCTCCTTCATCGTTTTCAGTCATTGTTAAATCCTATTGGAATTCTCTACAAAGTAGCGTGTTGGATGATACTTCTTCTCGCGGTCAACCTTTCTTCTTTTGGAATTTCTTCCTGTCATGTTGAATTTCTTTCCACACCTAAATTCTCTGTTTCGCGACAAGTATCCCAGTAATTTTCTACCAGGGCGGGATTTTTTGTCGTTATTTCCTACTACGACAAGCCTCCCGTTGTTGATTGTCACCGCATCGATCTTCTACTACGCCAAAATTTTTCATCGTGCCTTACTGTCGCGTCGTGGATTCCTGTGGTTGATTTTTCTTATCATGCAAAGTTTTTTTCACTGCCTTTCCGATAGTCTCTGTGAAGTGTGTCATTATTATTTTTCCACATAGAGAAGGTGTTACCGTTCATTATTGTGCACACGAAACAAATATATATTGGCATCATGATAACATCCCAAAGAATAAGGAAGAAGGTGAGAAGAGGTAGGGCCATGAGGTCTATGCCTCAAGCCCTAGCATTAATAAATGAAGATCCAGAAATCAGGGCATATTTTGAACAGTTATGATGTATGCTCTTTTGTGAAAAGATCAAAGGGTACAATGTGAAGCTAGCTGAATAGTTCGCCCTCAAATTTAATGGGTTTTGTGTGACCATTGCGGGAATCACCTTCTAAGTGATGGAGGAAACTCTGTCAGCTACAACGGAGATCCCTTCGCACAGTGAAAAGTGGTTTAAAGGCATGCCTTTATACATTTTGTGCTATGAAGACTTTATCAAGCCCAACTGCCTAAATGGGAAAGTCAAAGGAGGCATTCCAAGTCAGTACCTCTGGCAACCTTTCCAAAATATCCTAAAGGTAACTAGAAGGTATTTCACTTGTGAAGGAAGGTTTGACCGAGTGTACCCATATCACATCAGGATGTTGATGCACTTCACTGGGAAAAAAAATTGAATCTACCTTTATTCTTGCATCGAAGCCTAGAAAATATGACAGATAGTGTATGGGCTGAGGCTGACCAACTGAGGAAAAATATATCCCATTTGTCATTGATCAATTTGGTGGTGGTCGAATAATTAAGATGGTTGAACAAAGATAGGGATTCATTTTTTATTTCAGTCGACATCCCCAGAGACCCAAAAGGAGACATTCCCCTATATGTGAGGGAAACAACATTCCACAATGCATCGACAAGAATGGAAGAGGCCATGGAAAAAGTAAATGAAATAGAAGACTCATCATCCCAATAGCTATCACCCCTACAAAAAGGTAGGCCAGGGTTGATTAAGAATCTCGAGGAGACCCAAGATCCTAGTGAACCACACACCCAGACTGGTACCGAGAGGTTACTCATGTGAATTGTTCGGCTAGAACCTGTTGAAGGTTCAAGTAGGGGAATTGGTGAAATATGGAGAAGGTCGGGCGATGAAAACGTCGAGGTTTAGGAGTCGTTGCAGTAGGTGAAGCAAGCGCAACTCATCGCTGAATTGTATCAAGAAAACAAAGAATTAAGAAGACAATTGGTAGAAATAACTTTCGAAATGCCAACGTCGCAAAGTCGAGCAGGGAATGAAAATTGGCTCAAAAGACAGCTCAGAGAGGCATAATATGTAATCATTTAGTTGTGGGAGGAATAGAGGGTGTCAGAAGAAATAATCACAGAGCACTTCAAGGAATGCAGACTGGCCATGGATAACGCCCGCGCGGCTCCCGCCAGTGCTCAAGAAAAGCTAAAAGGAAATGCGGTCTTGTGGAGACAAGTGAATAATCTAAACATATGGAATTGGTCTCTTAGGAAAACACTCATAGTTTTAAGGTTGCAGGCAAGGCCAGAGATATAATTGAGATAGCCCCATTTTTTCTTTTTGATTGTGGCACAGAATATTTCTCCCACGTGTCTTATTTCCTGTTGGTAACAATAAGTCTGACATGCAACCTGTGCGGTGAATATTCATCGCACAGATGTTGTAAACTTACCTATTAAGGAGGACATGTGTAAACAAAATCCATGTTAGTTTTGGAAGAGATACGTTGTCTCCCAATTGTCATTTCCACCTGGAGTGCACGAGCGACCACAAACAGACATCTACTACACCAACTTGCCACATGCATGATGCAACCAGTGATCATGCAACAACAACCAAAGACGGTTACACAAGGTGACATAGTTTCAAACAGTGCGCTCAATTACTCAGGAACCCCGTAAAAGAAAACGTTGATTTATCACAGCCTGATGACCGAATCTTACTCATGATTGAATGATTGAGACAACGATGTCGGTTATGATATGATTAAGTGCAGTTGGGTTTCCATTTTTAGTAAACTCTATTCGAAAGGTCATCTGGGAGGAAGTAACCGAATCCAAAATTCCGGGATATGCTCAATTAACTTTTCATACCATGCTCATGGTGCTTTTTTCAATCCATACAAGGATTTGATGAGCTTTCATACCTTGTGTTCTTGTCCCTTCAAAACAAATCCTTTTGGTTGAGACATGAACACATTCTCTTTCAAGTCTCCATTCAAGAAAGAAAAATTCACATCCATTTCATGAATTTTCCATCCATTATGTGTTGTCATGGAAAATAGAGTGCAAATGGTTTTCCATTTTGTTGTGGGGGCAAAGGTCTCCTCATAATCAACACCTTATTTCTATGCAAATAATTTTTCCACCAGCCTTGCTTTGTGCTTTTCAAGTGAGCCATATGATCTATACTTATTCTTGAATACCCACTTGCAGCCAATCAGTTTGGTTCCATATAGAGGATCTACCAACTTTCATGTCCCATTCTTGATGAGATCATCATATTCCTTCTGCATGGATTCTTTCCATTCCTCATGAGAAGTGTCTTCTTTAAAGGAAGTTAGTTCAAGGTTAGTAGATAAATTCAACTCACAATCATATGAAACATCTGTATCTTCTACATCACTTGAGTTTGAATTATCTACATTACCTCCATCTTGTTTTGAGGACAATATGGTTATGTCTTCCCAACCTCATCAAGATGAACACTTTCAAGTCTTTTTGTGAGTCATTTTGGTGGACCTTTCTGAGATGGTCTAGGATGCTCGAATGATTGAGATGGTTTTCAATTCTCATCAAGTCTCATCTTTTCAATCTTCTCGATCACATCATCCAACTGATCTTGAGGTTCAGATGAAGTGGCAAGAACTTCTTCATGTGGGGGATATGGTCCTAGAAAAGGAGATTCCAAAGATTGACACAAGATAGGGATCTCCCCTTCAATTTGTGGAATCCCATCATCAAATTCATGATATGTCTTTACACAAGTGAATCTGTCTAGATGATCAAGATGCCTCTCAATAGTTTCTTCTTTCTTGGTGGATTCAAGAAAGATCGCATCTCTAAAAAGGATGAATTTCTTGTTTGCCTCATCGTAAAGATTATACCCCTTGGTGGTATTCAAGTACCCCAAGAATATGCACTTTTGACTCCTTGCATCAAGATTTATTATTTTCTCCTTGGGAATCAAGGCATAGCAGGTGGAACCAAATACCCTTAGATGGATCACCAAAGGAATGTGGCCATACCACATTTCATATGGAGTATTGTTTTTTATAGCATGAGATGGACACTTATTTTTTACATAAATTGCACATAGAATTGCATCAGCCCAAAACATCAATTTAACATTCTTGAAAAACATCATGGAACGAACCATATTTAGAAGTGTCATGTTCATTCGTTCAACACTGTTTTGTTGAGGATTGTATGTAATTGTTGTTTGTTGTTTGAGCCCATGTTAGAGGAGGTAACTTTCAAATTCATTAGATGTATATTCTCTTCCATTCTTAGTGCAAAGAGAGCGAATACGATATTGAGCTTCATTTTGAATCCATACATGAAAATTTTTAAATGTTTCAAAAGCTTGTGACTTATCTTTCAACAAATACACCCAACACATCCTAGTGTAATCATCAATAAAGGAAATTATATAGTTATTTCCATTTGAAGAAGGAATAGGCATAGGTCCACATAAATCAGAATGAATCAATTCAAGCCTTCTACATGCTCTAGAGGTATAATCATGGAAAGGTTGTTTGTTATGATTTCCAAGAATACAAGCATCAGATTGTTTTAGTTTTCTAGGAATGGTAGGAAGACCAGAAATACCATTCTTTATCATTAAACGAAGACTTTAATAACTGATATGACCAAATATAGGATGCCACAAAAGACTAGATGGCATTATACCTTCACTGTGATCAAAGAGGTATGCAACATTGTGTGTATGGGAAGATGTCCCATTTAGCTTCAACAATATTCCATCTTCCCTTCCGGTCATAACACACATGTTATCAGAATCCTTTCGTAATTCAACTTTGACACTGATCATGCAAACAAAGTGGTCTTGCTATTGGATGAGCACAAGGGACAGAAAGCTTCTTTTCAACTCAGGAAGATAGAGTACATAGTGTAGAAGAAAATCTAGGATAGATTGAGTCTAATGGTGCCCATTCCAGAGGGTTTGAGGTTGGACTTGTCTGAAAAATACACTATACCAAATATCTATATTGTCATCGAAGTCTTCAAAAAAATCTATTTGGAATGTCATATGAGAGGTTGCGCATGTGTCAAGAAGCTATGTGTCTTTTGAAGGACCATATGTAGTATTAAAAAAATACTTTGTTACTCCTATATTGTAGTGAGAAACAATGTAATGGGAATATTTAGGTGGATTACCCTTTGTTGGTTTTGTAGGCTTACCTGTGTCCTCTTTATTCCATCTGTCCTCTTTGATCTTGTCCCATGGAACTCTGCAGTCATCCGCTTTATATGACCCATTATTTTTGCACCGGGTACAATGGATATTGGATCTATCATTCTGGTTGTTTATATCCCCCTTGCATATGAAACTCTTACTTCCATTTCCTCATCCTCTTTTGTTGATTTCTCCTCTGGGAGAATCAGGTGGTTTATTCTTGTCTTTCTAAGCAAGATAAATAGTTTCACTAGTTAAAGGAGATGGTTTCTTTCCAAAGGCTTTCTCACGATCTGCAACTTTCTTTACCATTTTTTGAAATGTCATGGATTTCATATGATTAATTGCTTGTAGTGATTCAAGGTAGTGATAATATGTAGGGTAGAGGACCTTAATGAAGTTCTTGAGAGGGAGATCAATCTTCGCTCTGGTGGCTTCAATGTCATGCATTGTGGCTATGATTTATGATGCTAGAGCCATAGGGTCATCATTCTTCAACTCTAGATTGAAGAGATTCAACATTAGTTGTATGATTTCAATCTCAAAATGTGGGTCATATAACTCATTCAATATTTTTAAGACTTCATAGGAATCACTAATACTCTTCGTCTTTAACACAGAGGCTTCTTCTTCAGATTCTGCTTCTTCTTCTTTTGATTCTTCATATTCTTCAGTGGTTTTGATTTGATCAGTGTATTATTGATCTTCCTATACCATTCATTGTAGTTCTCCTTGCCATTCACCACTACGTTGACAATAGAGATGAGGGAATGCATTGTCTTGTAGAACTTCAGTAACCTTTTAAACACATAATGAATATAAAAAACAATTATCTTGTTCTTATTTCATTGATACAAAAACAAGCCCTCTTCATATGCTCAAACATCCCACAAAATATCTCTATGGACAATCTATGAAAGAAAAATACAATGGCTCAAATAATTTCAATTCCAAAAGAATGGCATTATGTAATCCTCCCCAAATTGCACTCTTCTTCTCCCACTCACTTGGAAACTTTACATCTTGATTTGTTAAAAATATAAAGTTCTACATTACCATTACAAGGCACCCACAAATTTTTATGAATTTGGTGAAGTAGAATGAGTGTGCAATTAATTTAGTGAAGTAGTACCATTACAAGGCACCCACAATGTTTTATGAATTTGATGAAGTAGAATGAGTGCGCAATTAATTTAGTGAAGTAGAAACACATCATATAGAGAGGTTAGAAAAAGTCGAGGGAGTACTGCATAATTAAGAGTGAGTACAACACAACAAATGAACTCATACCATCCATATCCTATGATTTCCTTTCATTGATGTGCATAGGAAATGCTTTCAGAGAATACCGGTCTGAAAGCATGATGCCAAGTGTGACCAACTCAGGTGAAATCGTGGCCTTCACCAGGGAGGCGTAGATATCGGCTCGAGTGAAGCAATGAGACATAGTGTACGAAGGGTAAAGGGGGATGCGTGCAGTCTACTCTATGCAACATAGTTTAAAATACTGTGCACCAAACAGGCTACGCAACAGAGTTCTCAAGATCACTGCACAGTGCACAGACTGCCAGATTCCTACACCCTGTGAATACACACACTAAATAGAATTATTTACGAATGTGGAATATAATAGAGAAATAACATAGAAACTTGTCAGAAACACAAAATACTTGATATTGATGAACTTAGGTGCAGTGCGCTCAGATTACAAAATACAGTGACAAAATGAGCTTCAACTTTGATACTTCTTATGTCAAATCTTCAGTTGTTTCTGGTTCTTGAACTGCTTCTCTACATCCCTCTCTCCTTTTTCTCTATGTCTCTATCTATCCATCATATTTAACTAAGAAACTCAGACTTACATAAACTTCCTTCAGAAACTAAGACCGACTCAACATTTAAATCAACCATAATTACGACTGACTCTTCAACCACTTAATTTAATTTGGGAAGATAGAATTTGGCTTCATTTATAGTTCTCCTACTTGCCGACTGACTTTTGAGTAAGTATGCAACTTGTACTTGCAGACTTGTCAGAAAATCTGACTGACATTTTGACTACTGACAGATTTCGACTGACAGACAAATCGGTGGCGACGTGAAGATCTCACTGACTTGTAATTACAATTTCCAACACTCCCCCTTAATTATAAGTTGGTGGAGTTACAAAAGAAAATATCAAAAATTTGAGTTTTCATTTTACTGTCACTCATCTGTTACTGTGTGGATTCCCAGACTACTGCGCAGATGCTGAAATGCATCTCTTGCTAAAGCCTTTGTAAAAATGTCTGCAATTTGTTCTTTTGACTTGCAAAATTCTAAGCAGATATCTTTGTTAGTCACCAATTCTCTAATAAAATGATACCTTGTATCAATGTGCTTGGTTTTCTTGTGAAATACATGATTCTTTGATAACATGATGGCTGAATTTTTGTCACATAAAATTGTAGTTGGTTCCTATTGTTCCTTCAACAAATCTCTTAACATCCTTCTCATCCATACTGCTTGACAAATTGCGCTTGTGGCTGTGACGTACTCTGCTTCTGCTGAAGAATTTGTCACTATGGGTTGCTTCCTTTATGCCCATGATACCATACCTGTTCCAAAATTAAATGTGTACCCAAAGGTACTTTTCCTATCATCAATACTGCCTCCACAATCATTGTCAGTGTATCCAATGAGTTTGAAATTTTTTGAAGTGGAGTACTTTATGCCAAAATATTTTGTTCCATTCACATATCTCAGGATTCTCTTTCCTTCTTTCCAATGTGATTCTTTTGGAGTTTCCATGAACCTTGAGATTAGGCTCACTCCATACATAATATCAGGTCTTGTCGCTGTTAGATATATAAGACTGCCTACCAGTCTTTTAAACAGTGTAGGATCCATTTTGGACTCTCTATCTTCCTTGCTTAGGTTTAATCATGTTATGATAGGTGTTGGTGTTGATTTTGAGTTTACCAAATTGAATCTCTTTAATATTTCATGTGAATACTTGTACTGTGAGATAAATATACCATTTTTGGACTAGTGCACTTCTATTCCTAGAAAATATCTCATAAATCCCAAATCAGTCATTTCAAATTCATCCTTCATGACTGACTTGAACTCTTCTATGCCAAAATTACCTGTGAATATCAAATCATCCACATATAAACAAACAATTAACACATTGCCTTGCTAATTTGATTTGATGTACAATGTTGGCTCATTTTCACTTCTCTGAAATCCATTCTGTGTGAGATAGGAATCTATGTGACTGTCCCAAGCTTCCAGAGCTTGGTTTAATCCATATAGTGCTTTCTTTAATATGTATACTTTGTTTTCTTGTCCTGTAACCTCATAACCTTATGGTTGTTTCACATATACTTCCTCTTCTAAGTTTCCATTCAAGAATGTTGACTTTACATCCATCTGATAAACTAGCCATTTGTATTGTGCGGCAATTGCTAACACGGTTCTGACTGTGTCCATGCGTGCAACTGGTGCAAATGTTTCATTGTAATCAATTCCAGGTTGTTGTGTAAAGCCTCTCGCAACTAATCTTGCCTTGTACTTCTGTACTTTTCCTTCTGCATCTTGCTTGGTTTTAAAAATCCACTTGACACTTATGACATCCTTATCATTAGGTACATCTACCAATTTCCATGTTTGATTATTCTCCATGCACCTGATTTCTTCAACCATGGCTTGTGCCCATACTTCCTCTTTAACAACTTCTTCAAAAGTTAATGGATCTTTTATTTGTGAAAACAGAGCAAAGACTGAAAATGAATTTTTTGTGTCTTCATTATAGATGTCGTGCAAACTTCTTGTCTTTCTTGGTAACAAACTTGTTAATGTTGGATCTGGAGAAGTAGAAGTATTCAAACTGCTTGTTGGTGTTTGTTGCGCTCTAGATGTGGACTGCACATTTGTTGTTCTTACCGGAGTATTTTGTGTGGTAATTTGCGTTGCAGTGCCAGGCGTAGACGGAGTTGCGCACTGTCCTGTGTATGGTGTTTGAAACACTTCATCCTCTGCATCATTATATGCTCCATTGTGTCAATTATCTTTACTGTCATTTCTATGGTTCCATCCCATGCTTCATTCTCTATGAACTGAACATCACAGTTGATTATGACTTTTCTTGCAATTGGGTCATACAGCTTGTATCCTTTTGTTTCTTCAGAATACCCAACAAACATACATTTTTCTCCTTTGTTTCCCAGCTTCCTTCTCAGTTCATCTGGAACATGTGCATATGCTGCGCAACCAAAAACTCTTAAATGCGCCACATTATGCTTTGATCCTGTCCATGCTCCCTGAGGAATTTTATTCTTCACACTCTTTGTCGGACATCTATTCAATATATATACTACAGTTGCTACTGCCTCATCTGATCCATATGGGAATTGGTGGCCGCCCACCTTTCCATCTGGCTCAAAACAGTTTTCTGGCATTTCTGGTAATTTACTATTTTTAGCAATTTTTTCGGGTCCTGAACTTCCGGGGCCATTTTCAGGCCCTAAACGATGTTTTTTGGGGTATGTTGCTCTCGCAAAATACCATCTCTGATGCTATTTTGTCTTGAGAGTTGTAGGTCTTGGATAGATCTTTCCAACGAGCTATCGTGCGCCCCAAACGGAGATCGTATGCAATAGTTATGACTTCGGGAAGTTGACGGACTAACTTACCCAAACAGGGCCCACTTGACTTTTGGCGTTTCATCTTCTAGGGTTAGGTTTTTGGTTTCTACCTTCCTTCTTTTGATAAATAAGGCCCTTCGGCCTCTTTTTGTAATCAGCTTGGTCACGAATGAGCGTAGCTGCCACATCTCTTATCAGGGATATGCTACCACCATTCTAGCTATGTATTGTTCAATAATTTTGCAGTTTCTCTATTTCATTAATTAATAGAAGTGTGTGTGTTTATTGTATCACTGTGTTCTCTGCAATACTATTGTGCATACTCTATTATTTGCTTCTTACATTTCGTTCCTGCATAAATCCGGATCAGTGGTATCAGAGCAAACTGCTCTTTTGTCATTTTTTTTGTGCATGTCACCAACGAGGTCAAGATATAAGGAGTTGGGTCTCGAATTAGTTCATCTCGAGAGAGAAACCCCTCTCCGGTGCAAACAACCACCCATGGTGGAGGAAAAACGATATGACGGAGCAGGAGATCCTATCAAGATGTTGCTCGAGGAGGCTCTCGCGCGACAGCAGAACGAGATGATGGACAATTTTGTGCAATATCTTCGACGGTTGTCGACCGCCACGGAAGGAACCTCGACCAACAATCAATTTGGAGGACCGACCCCTTTCAAGGTACAAGTTAATTTTGATATTCCCTTATTTGAAGGTCAAATAGATGCAGATGCTCTGGAAAAATGGTTGAATCAACTCGAGAGTTACTTCTCAGTCCATAAATTTTCCAACAGAGAAAAGATTACATTTGCACTTCTTAAGGCGGTCCCCCATGTCAAGGATTGGTGGGAAACCCTCTGCGAACAGAAAGAGGAAAAAGAGGGTAATGAACCCACGTTGTTTGGGACAGAACCCACATGGGCATCCTTCGTTGATGCCCTCAAGGATCAATACTTCCCTGTGGGGAACTATGACGACCAATACACAAAATGGGCAACTCTGTGACAAGAAAGGGACCAAGCAGTGACAGAGTACACGAACAACTTCCATACCCTGTGCACGAAGCTCGGAATCAAAGACTTCGAGCGGCACGTGGTTCTGAAATATTACAGTGGCATGCATCGGTACATCCATATCGAGATGGAATTCCTGGACATCTTGTCATTGGGTGCCGCCTACCGGTATGTTGTGAAAATCGAGCAAAAATTTAAGCAAAAGAACAAGCGGGAGTTCAGTTCGACAAACCAAAAGCAGGGTAAGGGAAACCCTAGTTTGCAGAACAAAGTACATAGCAAAGATATCCAACCCTCAGACAACCAGCCTAATCCACAGGCGAAGAAGGGTAACTGGAAGACAAAGAAAGACACTGGAAAATGGTGTGAACTCCATAAGAGTCCCATGCACAACACTGATGAGTGTCGTGCGAAACAATCACTGCTTACCGAGATGAAAGCGCCCGAGTCAGATCCAGGATCTGAATCGAAATCAGAGACAGATCATGGAAGGAAGATCATTGAAGCAGAACACAACGTCACCATTGCCACCACAAAGATCCAGCCCGACGATCCAGAGGAGACAGAAGAAGGGGAGCACCTCTTCCACTCGCATATGTGGGTACAAGGGAAGCCATTACATTTCATTGTTGACAGTGGAAGCCAGAAGAACCTGATTTCAGTAGACGTCGTCAAGCGGATGAACCTGCCAACATTGCCGCATCCGCAACCATACAACATTGGGTGGCTCACTCCAGGGCGAGACATTTGCGTTAGCCAGCAGTGTCGCCGACCGTACGGCATCAAACCCTTCAAAGATGAGGTAATGTGTGATGTTTCTCCACTTGAAGTTTCTAATGTTCTTTTAGGACAACCATATATGTGGAAATGCCATGTTGTGTATGAATCCAGGCCTCGTAGTGTCATTGTTACTTTGAGAAAACAACGCTACCGGATACCAGAGGTAGTTCCCACTACCACAGTCTCTCTCATCATAGCTAAGCAATGCAAGAAGGTGATTTCCCAGACCGGCAAATTCATCCTCCTGATGATTCGTCCAAAAAGGAAACGAAAGACCACGGCCACATCTACCGCCTCTACACAGGGTCACTCTACACAACACAGACAAGTAGACAAGATCATGGAATCATACTAGGACATCTTCACTTCCCCTGCCAGAGTGCCACTCCATTGTCAAGTCAATCATTCCATTGACTTGATACCCGGGGCACCTGTGCTGAACGGGCCAGTTTACAGACGTTCCCTCATGAAAAACGAAGAGATCAAGCGCCAGATCAAGGAATTACTCCAAAAGGGGCATATTCGACCAAGCTCCTCACCTTGCGGGAGCCCGATTGTGCTAGTACAGAAAAAGGATAGGACTTGGCAACTTTGTATTGATTACAGAGTTTTAAACAAAATCACAGTCCAGAATCGGTATCCTATCTCCTGGATCGATGATCTCCTTGAACAACTAAAGGGCGCCAATTATTTCAGCAAGATTGATCTGAAGTTTGGTTATCACCAGGTCCCAATTGAGGCGACTGATGTCTGGAAGACTGCCTTCAAGTCTCGGGAAGGCCTTTTCAAGTGGTTGGTCATGCCTTTCGTCTTAACTAACGCTCCAAAAACCTTCATGAGGATGATGGATGATATACTGCGACCATTCACCAATTATTTTGTGGTCGTCTATCTCGATGATATCCTCATCTTCAGCAGAACGTGGGAAGACCACTTACAGCATATTGAGGAAGTCCTTCGCACCCTGCAACAACATAATTTATATGCCAATCTCGAAAAATGCTCATTCAGGATGAAGGAAATTCAGTATTTGGGATACATTGTGAATGAACAAGGTGTGCATGTGGAACTGGCCAAGATCCAAGTCATTCGCGACTGGCCGACCCCAAGGACCATTACAGAGCTCCACAGCTTCCTAGGGTTGGCCAACTTTTATCGCAGGTTCATGTTGGGGTTCTCTAACATTGCTTGGGCCCTTAGCAACGTGACCAAAGGTGGGGCTAAAGCCAAATTTGTTTGGTCCCCTACTCAGCAACAAGCATTTGAGGAACTTAAGCAACACTTGTGTTCAACGCCCATCCTTACTCTCCCGGATCTGCAACAACCTTTTGAAATTGAGACAAATGCTTCAGATTATGCTGTTGGCGCAGTCCTCACTCAACATGGCCATCCAGTGGCATATCACAGTGAGACACTTTCAGATACAGTTTGAAAGTACCCCACCTATGACAAGGAAATGTACTCCATTGTCCAAGCTTGCCAACAATGGAAGCATTACATCTTAGGCAAAGAGACGGTTATTCACACTAACCACAAGCCCTTGCAGTTTGTGCAAACACAAGAGAAATTGAAAAATGACCACAACCAAAAGTGGTCTGCATACCTGCAGCAATTTCACCTGAACATAAAATATAAGAAGTGCAGCACCAACCATGTCGTTGATTTCCTCAGTCGACTGCCTGTGGCTGCACTCACCACAGTGCTTAACTCTTGTGGCCATGAAACCTCTGGGTGGTCTCACTTATATGACAATGATCCTGACTTTTCGGCCACCTATGGAGTAGTTTGTGCAGACACTCCAGTGACTGATTTTCATCTCCAGGATGGACTATTATGCCACCTAGGCCACCTCTATGTTCCTTCAAGAGAGCGCGCGAAGCTGATCTGGGAAGTGAATTACAGTCGGGTCGCAGGGCACTTTGGCACCGAAAAGACAATAGCAGTGTTGCATAAGTATTTTTATTGGCCAAAGCTCTGACAAGATGTCAAAAATTATATCAGATCCTGCACTGCCTGCGTCATCGCCAAACCATCCATTAAGAAGCAAGGGTTGTATACCCCTCTTCCTGTTCCCAATGGGCCTTGGGAATCTATCTCCATGGATTACATGTCAGGACTACCTCCAACCAAGCATGGGAATGACTGTGTGTTTGTGGTCATGGATCGCTTCTCTAAATTGGCCATTATGTCCGCCTGCAAGAAAAGTATCTCTGTCGAAGCCGCTGCTAAACTTTTCTTTGAACGCCTCTGGGTACATTTCGGGCTACCCCAGACTATCATTTCAGATTGCGACAACAGGTTCCTCAACACATTTTGGTCCAACCTCTGGTCACTTATGGATACCAAGCTCACATAGTCAACAACCTTCCATCCCCAAACAGAAGTAGTGAATCGCATGATTGTGCATATCCTGCGGATGTATAATTCTAAACACCCCTGCACATGGGACGAGAACCTATCGTATGTTCAACATAGCTACAACAAATCCCTTCACATCTCTACCGATCATAGCCCTTTTCAAGCATGCATGGGGTTTCAACCATTGGCCCCCATCGATGTAGCTCTGCCCATTGCCTCCACACATGCAACATCTTGTCAGGCTCAGACTAAGGTTGATAAAGCCACCAAATTTGTGGAACGGATCCAACACATTCGCCAACAGGTCCATGACATTCTGGAAAAATCCAATGCCAAGTACAACTAGCGTTATGACCAGCATCGGGTGCCACACACATACCAGGTCGGTGATAAGGTTTGGTTGCATTTGCAGAAAGAAAGACTCACGGGACCTCATCGCAAGCTACGCCCACTTCGTTATGGGCCATATACTATCACCAAGGCTATCGGGGATAATGCTTTTGAATTAATCATCCCTCCATTTCTTGGCTTCCACCCTGTATTCAATGTTGAGCTCCTTCGCCCCTATTCTCCACCATTGTTGGACACCTCAGAAGTGGTCGAGCAGTTGGCAACAACAGAACTCAACCC
>ML803343.1:171541-191811 GCA_009831015.1 Picea engelmannii | reverse complement strand
ATTGTTCAACAGTTTTACAGTTTCTCTATTTCATTAATTAATAGAAGTGTGTGTGTTTACTGTATCACTGTGTTCTCTGCAATACTATTGTGCATACTCTGTTATTTGCTTCTTACATTTCGTTCCTACATAAATCTGGATCATCAGCCCAATACTCATTTGACAAATGTTTGGTTGTTAACATATTGCACACCATTTCCATGATGGTTCTATTCTTTCTTTCTGTAACACCATTATGTTGTGGTGTGTATCGCACGGTAAATTTCTTGTAGATGCCATGATATTTACAAAAGTTATGAAATTCTCTTGACATGTGTTATCCTCCTCTGTCCATTCTTAGACACTTGATCTAATAACCACTATGTTTCTCCACAAGTGATTTAAACTGTTGAAAACAACCCAATGCATCACATTTATGCTTTAGAAAATAAATCCATGTCTTTCTTGAGAAATCATCAATGAATGTTAGAAAATAAATACTGCCTCATATAGACAGATTTTGCATTGGTCCACAAATATCAGAATGTATTATTTCTAGTAGAGCTTTTTCTCTGTAAGACTTGCCAACTGGAAATGATTCTTCATGTTTCTTTCCAAGTATGAAACCTTCACATATCCTTTCTGATTTTTCAATCAATGGTAATCCTTTTACCATATCCTTTGTGTGTAATAGTTTCAGACCTCTAAAGTTCAAATGTCCAAATCTAAAATGCCATAGCCATGAGTCATCATGTGTTTCAGATTGGAATGTTGCCTTCATTTCTGCGCCATTTTCTCCTTTCTTGATACTGGGCACACCATTTTCTTCATTAGTACTGTGCATGCTTTATGCTGTAAATGCAGTGTCTAACTATACACTTTTTCTTTTGTCAATAGTTTGTGTTGTGTACTTATTCTTGACTGGATTTAATGTCAATGGGAACATTCTATTACTTGTCATCTAGATTTTTGCAATATTAAATTGCTTGGGCTTTTATCCATAATCACACTGTGATTATCTTCCATGTAGATTATTTATCATTTTTGTAACAGTTGTCATGTACTCATCAAATTATTCTTCAGACCAGAAACATAATATACATTAGACATAACTCTCTCTTCTCCTTGTCTGGTTAAAATATTTATACTGCCTTTTCTTACGACAGTGACTTGGATATATGTTCCAAGTGTAACCTTAGTCTGGACTGACTCATCCAAACTAGAAAACATTTCTATGTTTCCTATCACGTGGCAACTGCAACCTGAATCTAAATACCATATGTCACATGGACTTGCTTGAGAAACATTGCATTCAACTGGTGACACTATATTAGACATTTCTTTTGTGCTAGACAAAGCTACAATGTGCGCCATAAACATAGGTCGATTTTGGTTATTTGTGTTGTGTGGTTGATCTTGACTTTGCTTGTTCTGATTATACTATCTCTTTCTACACTCATATCTGTAATTTCCATACTTTTTACAGTAATGGCATTGAATCTTTGATTTGTCAGTTTTTTGACAAGTTGACTGGCTGGTACTTGGATTTTGACCTCTTCCACCAGTATTTCCAGGATTTCTACTGCATCCACTTCTGTCAGAACTTCTTCATATGCCTCTAGAGTTAGCTCTCCCCCTTCCTCTTCCACGACCTATAGATGACTGTGTGGAAAAAGCATTTTCTAATGACATATTTGACCTGTTCAATCTATGTTCATGATTGACGAGGGAATCTTGTAGTTCATCTAAACTGAGCTAACTTAGATCTTTTCCTTCTTCTAGAGTTACAACTAGAGTATCAAATTTAGGAGGAAGACTTCTAAGCACTTTCTCAACAACTTTTCTATCATCTATGATTTCACCATGAGACTTAATTTGATTTATTAGTCCAATGACGTGTGTATAGAAAGCATATACCATGTCTGAATCTTTCATTGACATAGTTTTAAAATCTCTTCTAAGAATATGAAGTTTTGCAGTTTTTACTTTATCCATACCTTGAAAAGAGGTTTGTAATATATCCCATGCTTCCTTAGCTTGCTTTGCTAATGCAACTCTTGGAAGTATGCTCTCATGCATGGCTTGATGTATATAAAACAACGCCTTTCCATCCTTCTTTCTTTGTTCTTTCAAGACATATTTCTCAGCTTGTGTGAGGGTGTTATATGTTGCCTGATCTGTCGGTTCAACATAACCATTTTCAAATATCTCCCATACATCTTGACCTTGGAACAAATCCTTCATGGTCAAGGAACACATCTCATAGTTCTTGCCTGTAAAAGTGGGAGGTTGCAGATTTTAGGTAGAAGCCATTTTTTTACTTTCAACAGAGTTTCTGCTCTGACAAACTCATTCTGGTAGAACCTGATCTGATACCAAATTGAAGGGTAAAGGGGGATGTGCATATTCTACTCTGTGCAACGCAGTTTAAAATACTATGCACTAAACAGGCTACGCGACAGAGTTCTCAAGATCACTACGCAGTGCACAGACTGCCAGATTGTTGTGCATTGTGAATACACAAAATAAATAGAATGATTTAAGAATGTGGAATATAATAGAGAAATAACACAGAAACTTGTCAAAAACAAAAAATACTTGATATTAATTAACTTCGGCGCAGTGCGCTCAAATTACAAAATACAGTGACAAAATGAGCTTCGGTTCTCATACTTCTTCTGTCAAATCTTCAGTGGTTGTTGGTTCTTGAACTTCTTCTCTACATCCCTCTCTCCTTTTCCTCTATGTCTTTATCTATCCATCATATTTAACTAAGAAACTCAGACTTATATAAACTTCCTTCAGAAGCTAAGACCGACTGAACATTTAACTCAACCATAATTATGACTAACTCTTCAACCACTTAATTTAATTTGGGAAGATAGAATTCGGCTTCATTTATAGTTCTCCTGCTTTCCGACTGACTTTTGAGTAAGTATGTGACTTGCACTTGCAGACTTGTCAGACTGTCTCACTAACATTTTGACTACTGATAGATTTCGACTGATAGACAAATCGGCGGTGATGTGAATATCTCACCGACTTGTAATTACAATTTCCAACAGTGTATGATACCATCTCAAGAGTGAGGTGATTGAGTGAAAATTAGGTTTGCGACTTCATGAAAATTAGGGTTTCAACTTGTACAATTGTGAGCTAATGTATACCATATGTATCCTACCAAAGGTCGACGGAATCTAAGCTCATGTCTATGACATGTAAGAGATATTTGATTTGGATATATGAATGGAATGATACCATGAGATGGTCGTGCAACGTGAGAGACCTAGTTGGAGAGAGGTGAGAATTTTCAAAGAGAAAGAGCCACATAGAGATTAGGGTTCAAAAAGAAAATGCGGCGGGATACAGTTGAATAAAACCTGGCTAGGGTTTACTGTATGACTAGCTTCGCATCAGACTGTAACATGACCACATTGCAAGGGAAGAGGACAGAGAATAAACCAGGAGTGCAGAAGAACTAGCAGGCATACGAGAGGCCTTTTATGCATCTAGAGGGAAAAGAAATGCTAGGGAAATCATGGAGTTACTGTCATGCCAAGCAAGCATCGGGAAGAAATGGTAACTCCACACTTGATCATATTGCATTAGGATGATAGTTGAATATATACATGAGCAAACGACTCTTGGTCTTCCCAAATGCGTGACATTCCTATGACCTAAGACTCTTTATATTTACATACAATTACGTAACCACTAAGGATTAAGTGTCCAAAATTATTTCTTGAGAGATATATTGGTGACTCCTACATCAAATCTCCCATCCTTAATCTAACATACACATTGAAATTTTAATATAGATCATGTTGGAGGTAGTGGGTATATTTCATACAAAATAAGAGGCTTCAAATTCATCAAACACTTACATTCAGGTCTTTGGCACCTTAGTCCTCATGTGCGTGCAACCACAACACATTTTCATTGTCACAATTGGTGTCATATCCTCTATGATATGAAAGGCATAGATTTAAGAATTTAGTAGAAGTTAATGTCAATGTTACCTAGTGAACCACTAGAAATAAGAGTTTGAATACCAATAAGATTAGGGATCATCTTATTATTGATTGGGGAGCATATACTCAATCTAATATAATGAAAGATAAAGTCCCAAACCTTCATAAAACTCTTCAAGAAGAACCAAGTGGAAATGGTCTACACCATTATATAATTACACTCTTCCACCTCAGCTTTCATCCTACTATAAAGGCGCCCCCTAGGCATATCACTTTTGAACCCTCAATGGACTCTACCTTTGTTGGCCCTCAAGAAACAAGTGGAAATGGTCTACACCATTATATCATTACACTATCCCACCTCAACCTACCTCCTACTATAAAATCAACCCCTAGGCATAACACTTTTGACACCTCTGTTGGCCAACTTTGTTTCCCTTGTTGAAGCTCCATTTTATGCCTTTAATACTCGTGAATATGTTTTGAATCTGTACCAAATGGTATAAACGAAACAATTTTAGTTATTTAATGAATGTATTACAAGACATTCAGTAAGGGTTGCAAATTTATATTTTTCTTTTGTATATATTACTTATAAGGTGCACTCATAATCATTTTAATATAAAATTTTGATTATAACTATAAAAAAAAACTTTTTAAAAATCATATGTGTCACACACCCGACTATAGATTTTAACCTTGTACAATATTTACTGCAAATAGATTTTCAGTAAAAGAACAGAAAACATACAATGTCAAATACAAACATTACACAGAGATTTTTCCCGTGGAAACCCAAACCGGGAAAACCAACGTATTCTATATTTTAATTCATCATGATACATTATTTACAATACAATATGCATATAGGAGCCAACGACATCCAAAACCCTAACCCAATGACCTGGATTAGTCAACAAACCTAATTCCTTAACTAAAAATAGAAAACCATCAGCAAAAAAACATGTGCCGAAAAACCACCTACATGTGTGACACATTTCTCGAGACAAAAAAAAACTTCCAGGGGTGCTGCCCCCCTACGCGCCTAGCACAATACACATACACTACTACTCATGCAAATAATATAACACATACCCAACACCGACCCCCTAAGTACTCTTTTTAAGGGATGGGGTATAAATTTTTCCTTTCCTACAATTCCCTGAATTCCTTGGATGAGGACACCATCGCCTTGTGCTCACCGAGAGCTTTCCAATGACTATAACCTCATCTAAAATCAAGATCTAGTTTGAAATTTGTGTCCTTCCGAAGTTTTTGGGGCGTCATTGTCCATTTTCCATCCCCTTCGCCACTTGGCTTCGACTCTCTCATTACATCTGACATGGCATTGTCATGACTTGGGTCGTTAACCCCTGGTGATGACATGGTTGCTAATTGAAGGGAGTATCTCCAGGTCTTCATGAATACTGGGCCTTCGACCCTTTGTCATTCTTGCATAGGTATAAAACTTCCCAGAGACCTTAAGTCTCGAAGTCTCTTTCCACTCCAAGATCTATGGTGTAGTTATATCCACCCTTAGATCCGATGGTTGAGATTTATCTGCACTTAACACATGGTTTAGAGTTTACAAGGGGGGGATCCCACACCTAACTCACAATCAATCCCACGACGCCTCGTGGAACTATCCAAGAACGCCACATCGCAATGGTGTGAGCGGTCCCATCCAATCGGAGTTGGACACTACAACAAGGGAACTTCGATGCTTCAATGTTTACCACACCCTACTATATCCTCAAATATCCTGGAGCCCCAGAGTCTCAAAGTTATGAAGTTCCAGACTCCCAAAGAGGGTCCCACGCACATACTTACGAAAATAATTTAAGTTTAATCATGGGATTTCTTTAATCTCATTAATTAAGTAATCTCTGACCTTTGGGCGATAGCCCAGGTTACACTCTACTGCAAACTCACGAAATCCTGAAGTCCAAAACCCCGAGGTTCCATGAACTATCGATATAATATCCTTCGGGATATTTCTTGATCGTTTGATCGTTAGTAGTGGAAGGATAGAATAAGTGGGATTATTAACTGACAACAAATGGTAGTCACTACCTCATGACCACTTCGGCTAGTAATACTCCAAAGAGGTTGAAAGGTTAGGGATTGCAAGTGTCGTGAAGTTGTGGAATCGTGAACTCTCTCCAGTTGTCTGATCAAGTAGTTAATTTGCATAGCATCTCCACCATTGGATTCCATAAGAGGAAAAGGACGAGAATCACACCATTGATATGTGATCATGATCAACAGTGAAGAGAATACTCACGGTCAAATGTTGGTAAGTGTTTAACGATAAGGTAGATCCCACGTTAATGGATAAGAGACTGTCAGTTGCCAATCAAACTGTCTATTCACCGTTTCGATAGTTTTCCTTCAGAAGGGTTTGAATGTTGTGAGTTCCAACATCCCGAAGTCCCGGACCTCCGAAGTCTTGAAGCCCGAAAGGCTTAGCTCATTTTGAGCATAGCTAAGGGTTCCAGGGTCCTGGTCTTATGGGACTTTGACAAGCCCCAGAGAGATACACTCTTAAATCTTATTTGAGATTTGGTTAAGACCATGAACTTGATCCTATGGTCACTCAGAAGAATGGTTTGAAGGAAGTGCCCTTCATATACAAAGCTCAAATTCTATAATAGGAAAAGGTAATTTTGAGGGATTGAAAGGACCAGAGAAATCTCGTAGAGTCTGTCCCAACTCTATATTTTTAGATTTGGTCCTTGGGAAATATCGTTGAGGATTTTCCAACCAACACAAAATCCAATTCCCTATGTCCCCAAATTTATTTAAAATCCATTAATACCAGTTCTCCTTTTCTAAACAGAGGTAAGAAGAAAACCATTTACAAAATATGATATTCAAGCTTTAATTCAAATTTCCCAGAATGTTAGGCCATCAGAGCCACAAATTGTATCATTCAATCAAGATAGAATATCATGCCATCATTTATCTCAATAAAATACATATTACAACAAAACAATCAAGACAATATAAAAATAAGAGTCACACTTATCTGAAATTTGAAATTAGTTGGAAACTGCTAAAAGAGGTGTCCTTTTCCACCCAACCATAGGCACAATTTCTCTTGGATTATTCCTCAACTGGCCACCCCCTACCTAGATCATGATTCCATGAGAGGGATTCTGTTTTATCTCAGCAACAACAAGGGACAAACGTTACTCTCATTTTCCCACAAGAAGCTGGAAGTTCAGTTTTATATCCACCAACCAAGGCAGTTTGTTGCGATTTTTCACTCAATCCTTGCAACTCTATTTATGATCTTGATTAGAAAACATTGTCCAGTCGCTCATGTATTGAGAACAACTTAATTTTCAGTTCTCTTCAGAACTAGAGAGCCTTGTGCGCTCCTCTCTTCTCCATTGCTCATCAAATCCATTGGTGTCCCTCTCATCTTCTTCCCTCGACCCACGATTTTCCTTCGTTTTCTTTCATTTTTGAGCAAGATTTTGTGGATCAGATCAAGAAGTTTCCAGATGGGTACTCTAACCACCTCCTCATTGACTCTTCAGGAAGACTTCCCAACTACCATCCTGAATGGTAATTAAGTTTTCTGGGGAAAAATATTATTTTGGGTCTACACAATTTATATCCAATAGAGTGCCGACCTAGAAGGGATCATATCACTATTACTAGTTCCCCTTACTATCCCTCTCACACATAATGATCTGTGTGACAACCCTGTTTCAACAATCATGCCACAATTTCATTTTATTTAATAACAAAAATATATGCATTACCTTCTATAGTAGTGTGGATTCATTCTCTGTCCAACATTCACATGACAGAGCTTCTATAATCTTGTTCACAATAATAATAATAATATTTACAATTTGGGAAAACAAAGGTGTTACATTATCCTTGAACTACAACAATTTTTAAATTTTATTATTAAACATTTTAAATGCATTAAGATCTAATTTGTTAATAAAAAATTGAGTTGAATTTCACACATAAATTTAAATAAAAAAAATTGAACTTGAAATCCTCACATAAATTTAATTCTTTGTTATAAAGTTTTATTAGTTAAAAAATCAACATTAAATTATTTTAAAATTAATTTAAATATTATTATTATTTTCTTTAAAAATCTAAATATATATTATTAATTTTATTTAAAAATTAATATATTTTATTAAAACAATAATAAAAATTATATATGTGAAGAAATCCTATTTTTAATAAATTTTCAAAAAGTCTAACCATATAATATATTTTTTTAATTAATTTAAATATATATTATTAACTTTATTTAAATATTAATATATTTTATTAAAACAATAATAATAATAATTACATATGAAGAAATCATATTTTTAATAAATTTTTAAAAAAGCTAACCATATAATATATTTTTTTAATTACTATTACTGTAAGTGGATGTTAACTACCATCATCATTAATATTCTAAAATTTATGAGGAAAGTTAATAAATGAATCTAATAAGTTTTCCCTTTAAGTTTTAGAGCTTATTTAGCTCAATTGTTTTCCCTTTAATCAAATGAGCTCTGCACTTTCCTTTTTTGTTTGCTATTTGCTGGAGTAGTTTTTGCGCACTCTCTTATTTGTCCGCGCAGTTTCTTGTTTTTCCGCGCAGCCTCTTGGTCAGTGTGCGCAGTCTACTGTTTTCTCATGGTATAAGAGCGTGGGAGGTAAGACTATCCACAGTGCTTGGAGAGAAGTGCACTCAAAAAAGCGCGGGAGGCATCATAGCCTGTGGAGGCATCATAGCATGTGGGGTAAACTAATTTTTTTTTGCGCGTACATAAAAGCGCACCCATCACAAGCACACACTCCACAAGGGTGGATCACAGGAGCGCGCACCAAGATAAGTGTGATTGTGTAAACAGTTTGAGAGGTCGAAGCGATCTCCACAAGCAGCCAAATACGCCCAAACCAAAGGGATCGCAGAGCTGCCAAAAGGGAATGGATCCCATCAAAATCGTGGATTCTTGATATGTGCGCGCAAAGCTTGATCTCAATGCTCAAGAGGTCTAATATTTTTTTATGCAAAAGATTTGCATATTTTTGGTGGTTGTTATCGAAAGTTTTGTTTTCAAGCGCCATCCCCTAGGTATTTTTTTATTACTGGAAATTATCCCACGTTTTTCTCAATCAGTGGTGATTTTTTTATCCCCGAGGAAGGCCACCAATTTACTAACAGTTTTATTTCTGTTCTGAATTTTTTTTTACAAATATAGTCACCTCTAACAATTTAGGGCCAGCACAAGGACCAATTCTTCTTGGGAAGAACTATGAATTTTGATCTCTCAAATGAGATTCTTCTTACAAGAACAAGAGTGTTGGGATCCAGTGGATTATGGATATGTGGAACCAGATCCAACAGATCTAGCTGCAATGACCAATCAGCAGAGAAATGATTAGGCAAAACAGAGGAAAAGAGAGAATAAGGCCAAGTTCTAGATTCAGAACTCGATAGATGACTCCAATTTCTCAAAAATCACAGGTGTTGTTACCTCAAAACAGGCCTAGGACATCCTAAGAACAACCTGCCAGAGAAATAACAAGGTCAAAACAGTCAAGATGGAGACCTTGAGGACACATTTTGAGACCTTAAAAATGACAGAGTCTGAAAATGTTGATCAATTTATGACCAGAGTCATGGGAATTGTGAACCAGATCAGGTTGACTGGTGAAGCCATCCCAGATTAAAGGATTGTTGAGAAAGTCCTCAGAAGTCTTCCAAAGAAATTTGAGATGGTTGTTACATCCGTCCTTGAATCCAAAGATCTGTCAAATCTTTCAACAAATGTACTAATGGATTCTATGTTGTCACATGAGACCAGTCTACATCTAGAAGATGAGTCAATAGTCAATGCCTTCATGCCTTCATGCCACAATTCTCCTTCAATAGGGGGAGATATGGAGGCAGAGGCACAGGTCACAAAGAAAGAGGGAGAAGTCCAAGCAACCATCAGTTAGGTGAAGGTCACACACATCAAAATCAAAATCAGAATTTCCAGCCTCAAAGAGGCAAAGGGAGGAGATCTAATGACAAAGCGAGCATACAATGCTATTACTACAAAATGTATGGGCACTATGAATATGAATGCAGGAAGAAGAAAGCAGATCAGCACTCAGGCAAAGCACATGTCTCAAATCATGAAGGAGAAACTTCAGATGGGATGTTTCTCTCATGTCACAAGATTGACGAACAACACAAGGACCTCTGGTTGTTGGACAATGGATGCAGAAATCACATGACAGGTAACAAAGATTTACTTTCTTACATGGATTCTTCTATTTCATCTAATATTACACTTGGAGATGACTCTTTAGTCAAAGTTCAAGGCAAAGGAATTGTACATATTCTCACTAAACAAGATGTAAAGAAAGACATATACAATGTTTATCACGTTCCAGATCTGAAACGTAAACTGTTAAGTGTAGGACAACTAGTTGAACATGGCTATAAGGTACTTTTTGAAGAAGCGTCATGTAGGATATATGACAAACCTCCCAACAGAAAATTGATTTCTGAAATCCACATGACTAGAAATAGAATTTTTCCCCTAACCCTTAGAACTACAAATATGACCCAATCATATGCACAAAGTGCATCCACCTCCAATGTAACTATGATTTGGTATGCAAGATTTGGACATCTACCCTTTCAGAGTCTAAGTCTCCTGCAGAAACTTTCCATGGTCAAAGGTCTACCTATCATCAAAGAGCAAAATCCCCCATGTGACTCTTGCATTCTTGGAAAACATAAGAGAACTAGCTTTCCACAATCCTCCACTCAAGCCAAACAACACTTAGAGATGGTTCACACTGGCCTATGTGGACCAATGAAAACAAAGTCAATAGGTGGTAGCTTTTATTTTCTAACATTTATTAATGATTTAAGTAGGAAAATATGGATCTAATTCCTCGAACAAAAGTATGAAACCTTTGCAAAGTTCAAGGAGTTCAAGGATGAAGATGAAAAACAGAGTGGGAAATATGTAATGGTACTCGGGTTAGATGGAAGAGGAGAATATTGTTCAAAATAATTTGCAAATTTATGCAAATCACAAGGCATAATCACGCAAACCACAACCAGGTATACTCCAACACAAAATGGAGTGGCTTAGAGGGAAAACCAAACTATAATGAACATGGAAAGGAGTCTTCTCAGAGAGAAATTTCTGTCAAATTTATTTTGGGCTAAAGTTGTAGCATTCTCAGTTTATCTCCTGAATAGATCCCCAACCACTAGTGTCAAGATGAAGGTCCCTCAAGAAGCATGGAGTGGGAAAAAATTGAATTTTGTTCATCTTAGGACCTTTGGATGCATTGCATTCGCTCACACACCTTCCGAATTGAGGAAGAAACTTGATGATCAAAGTGAGAAATGCATTTGTGTTGGCTACAGTGAGACATACAAAGCCTACAGACTATACAATTTGATTTCAAAGAAACTCATTCTCAACAAAGATGTCAAATTTCTTGAAATCAGTTCTGGAGTGAGTCTGAAAATCACCCTATGGACAGTCAAAATCCATTGCTTACACTTCTTGAACACACAAAAAAATCAGGACAACAAACACACCCGTCTGTCCTTCCAATATTACAGATACAAGGACAACCTGAAAGTTCTCAGGACAACTCTTCTTCAAGAAGAAATTCATCCTTTGAAATCCAAAATTAGCGAATTCGAAGCTTGAGAGAAATCCATCAGTAGTTGGATGATATTAATCAACACAATCTTTTTGCATTAATGTCATGTCAACCTAAATCTTTTAAAGAGGCAGATAAAGAGCCACATTGGGTTCAAGGGAACCAACAAATTGACTCTATTGAGAATAACAAGACATGGGATCTTGTTGATCTGCCCAAACATAAGACAAGTATTGGTGTCAAGTGGGTTTACCAGACTAAACTAAATGAAAAGGGGCAGATTGAAAAACACAAAGCAAGACTTGTTGCCAAAGGATTCTCACAACAACCATGCATTGATTATGGTGAAACCTTTTCTCCAATAGCAAGGTTAGACACTGTAAGGACCCTATTAGCCATAGCATCTCAACACAAATGGCAAGTATACTAGATGGATGTCAAGTCATCTTTCTTGAATGGTGTCTTAAAAGAAGAGGTATATGTGGATCAACCACCTAGATTTGAATTCAAAGAGAAACCAGCCAAAGTGTATCGGTTGAAGAAATCTGTGTGTGGCTTAAAGCAAGCTCCAAGAGCTTGGTAAAGTAGAATTGATACTTACCTGATCAAGAGTGGTTTCAAGAGAAGCCAAAATGATCCAACTCTATACACCAAAACAGATCAACAAGGTAAAATAATGATTGTCTGTCTATATGTTGATGACATGATATATACTGGAAATATTGAGTTAGCCAGCTTTAAACATGTCATGCAATCTGAGTTTGATATGACAGATCTTGGCATAATGAAATATTTTTTGGGGATTGAGGTTGACCAATCAACCAAAGGGTTTTTTTTCTGTTAGCAAAAGTTTGCAACAGACATCATCAAAAGATTCAGCATGGAAGACTGTAATCTAGTAGAAACTCCTATACCCCTAGGCACAAAATTGATCAAGCAAGATCAAGGCCCTACAATGGATTCTACCTTGTACAAAACCTTAGTAGGGAGCCTATTGTATCTTACAGCGACTAGGCCTGATACTATGTATGCAACCATCTTTGTTTCCAGGTTCATGGAATCTCCCAAAGATTCTCATTGGAAAATGGCCAAAAGGATCCTGAGATATGTTGTTGGCACTCTCAATTTTGTTTTATGGTACACTCAGTCTAAAGATAATCATCTTTTTGGTTACACTGACAGTGATTTTGCAGGCAGCCTAGATGACCAGAAACACACCTCAGGGTATGATTTTCACCTAGGCACAAATCTAATTTCATGGGCATCAAAGAAGCAACCCATTGTCTCAATATCTTCTACAGAGGTAGAGTATGTCACTGCTACCTCAACTTCTTGTCAAGTTTTGTGGCTGCGAAGACTATTGAATGACATGTCACATACAGAAAAGGATCTGACTCTTATCTTCTATGACAATACTTCAGCAATTTCTTTATCAAAAAACCATGTTTCTCATAAGAAAATCAAGCACATTGGCACTCTCTTTCACTTCATACGCGAGCTAGCCAATAATGGTGAAATCCTTCTTAAATTTTGTGGCTCACGAGATTAGCTCGTAGAAATCTTTACAAAGCCAATGGGAAAAACCATTTTTTATTTTCATAGACAACACTTGGGCATTATCAGTTTTGATGCTTGTAACTATTGAATTTAAGAGGGAGTGTTATTTGTTAAACTCCACCGTGTGTGTACACTACCAGATGTTCTGTACATCGGTCCACATTGTTAGGAATCCTCTCATTTTCTTGATCTTCTTGATTTGCTAGAGCTTATTTAGCTCAGTTGTTTTCCCTTTAATCAAATTCTCTTTGCACTTTCCTTTTATTTTATGTTGTATGCTATTTGTTCGCATAGTTTTTCGTTTGTCTGTGTAGTCTCTTATTTGTCTGCGTAGTTTCTTGTTTGTCGGTGCATTCTCTTGTTTGTCTGTGTAGCCTCTTGGTCAGTGTGCGCAGTCTATTGTTTTCTCAATATGCATGAATATTGATTTGAATATGCTCATGTTTTATCATATGGAAAAAGTTTGTGAGACATGCTTGGAGCGATTGGGTTTTTCTCACCTTATGTGTGATTTGTTTTGTTTCAATGGTCATGTTGGGTATGAAATGCCTTAATGTAATAAGTTAAGCCAAAAATTCAAACTCTATATATATGCTTAAGATAATTTGTTGAAATGTTTAATAGAATGTGTTGAAATCAGGAAAAATTGTAAAAGGGATATATTTGAAAAGAGGTTTGTGATGTTTGAGTATAATTGTGTAAGTATTGCACTTTTTTTACAACTTGATAAAAAGTTGGTCAAAGTTTTAAGGTAAAGTGGAACACCTTGGGGTGCATGATCAGTCATACCCGACACTTCTATCAGTGATGAATGTGAATATAGCTACATGTTAAACATCTTACATTGTTGTGTGTGTTTGTTTCATTAATCTTTGTTGGTGTGAACCAATGGATATGTTCAATAGTTATTATGCTCTTCCCACATTCTCTGGTAAAAATTATGATATGTGGGCTACTAAGATGAGAACTAGACTACGTATGAATGATCTATGGGATATTGTGTGGAACGTGTTTGAACAACCCTCAAATCGGGAAGCCTATGAAGTGATGAACAGGTTTGAAGAACCCTCAAATAAGGAATCCTATGAAGTGATGTTTCAAGAGTAGAAGGATCATCTCATAGAAAATAAGAAGAATGATGCAGCAACATTATTTCTCATTCAACAAGGCTTGGATGAGAACATTCTTCCCAAAATTGCAGCAACAACTAGGTACAAAGAAGCTTTGGGTATACTAGAGATGACATACAGTGAAATATGGAGCAACAATGATCACCATCAAGCTATGTCACAAAGAATTGCAGTTGATGATAGAGTGGTTATTGTAACAAAATAAGTAGAGGAATTTAACATTGGAGAAATAATTGGAGAAGTTGTTGAAGAACCTGTTGAAGCAAAAGAAGAAAAACAAGGCATAAACACTACAGAGAAATATGTCGAAGAATTCGCACGAGATGCAGAGGATGACCATGGTAAAGAAAGTGAAGTCAGTTTCAGAGCAGTATCTCATTTGTATATCTCTATTGTATTTTGTGTGTGTGAGATCAGTTTATGTTCTCCCAATCTATCATTTTGGTATTAGAGCTCATTTGTATATCTCTATTGTATTTTGTGCGTGTGACGTCCGTTTTTGTTCTCCTAAACTATCATTTTTGGTATCATAAATAAATTTCCTCATCGTGATGTTTGTGATCATCGAAAACCATTTGTATGAAAAGTATATGGTTAGCTAGAAAGCACGTGATGTGATGGTTAGTGGTCATCTGAAACCACTTGAGCATTGTAATGGTTTATGGTACACTAATGAAAACCCTTGAATATGTAAAGTTAAGGGTAATCCAAGGAAAAACCATTCATATGGTAACCCACGGGATGATTAAGGTTATAGCCTTTGGAATTTGTCTTCTCCCATCATCAAATTGGTATATATAAAACAAGATGAATGATGTTGTAGCATGAGAGAATTATTCTCGAAGTTGGAGTAGCAAACAGGTCTAAAAATGGAATACAATGAAAGGGAGAGGAACATCAATCAACATGAAAGTTATTGATGAAATGTTTTGTTGTAACAAAAGAAGTTGAAGCTTTTGAATTCTACTAAAGCAGAAGAAGATTTTGAAGAAGGTGAATTCCACTGTGTAGAAACACATATGGATGATGTAATTGAAGTTAAAAAAAAAGGGTTGTAAGCCTGGATGAAACTTAGACCAGCAAACCAACATATTATGAATTGTGTAAGCTTATAGAGGCGTTTTAGTTGTAATGGTTAGTCTTGTTAGCAATCGTAATTAAGGGGTAGTATTGGAATACTAATTACTCTCGGTACTAAAATGTGATAAATGAAGTAGTTAAGAACACTCTAAAAGTATTGTAGAACCAATTTCGTAAAACACTTCTAGACAATTCCATCTAGAATCTTCTCAATGATATTCGAGATGTCTCTGGAGAAAAGAAACCATGTATAAATATATTTTTTATGAATCAATGCAAGTAAGTTATTCAAGATAGATTATGAATTGATGATGAGTTGTATCTCTTTGGTGTTTTTTAGCAACATAAGTTGTGATGAATCAAATGCCTTATATTTTAAATTGGATATTATAATGTCCCTAATCCGAACCCTTTGTAATTGTAAATATAGGTTGGTCAGTAGTACCAAGTTTTGGTTTTGCGCGCACCTGAGCAGTGCACAGGGATTGTTATCAAAGAAATGGTGTGCACATTTCATAGTGTTGTGTGCACTTGAGTAAGTGCATGGGTAGTGCGCATCGAGCATATATATATATATATATATATATATATATATATATATATTGGAGGTCGGAGAGCCTGTGTGGTTATGAGATGGTGTTTCGGGATGCAAATAGGTCAGTGTGTTTATCCTTGTAAAGTGTAATCATACTCAAGTTATTAATAATATCACATCGTTGGGAACATACATATCTAGAAAAGGAAAAGGAAAAAGGGGGGTGGGGACTTAATTCCTAGGGAATATTTTGTTAATATTTCCAAAAAAAGTGTAATTTGTGGATAATTATTTAAACTAAGTTTCCGAGGGATGGGAACATGTCACCAAGTGGCTAAAGCTACTTCTGAAGGTGAAAAATGTCCAATTTAAGCTATGTAATATATATTTTTGGCCTTATTGTATTTCGAGGGGGAATAACTCATTCTGGGGAATTAGTCATTCATTTTCTCATATGCAAAAGGGGGTCAGGCCGTCTGAGAAGGATGACTATTACCTTATTTGCAAAGAAAAGCTTGTAAGTGTTTTCTATATTGTAACCATATTTTCTATGTCGAAGAGGCGGGTTGTCGGGACCATGAGCAATCTCTCTAGGTGAGATATTTTTTGTCAACGAGGCAGGTTGTTAGGCTTGTGAGCGGTCTCTCTAGGTGAAATATTTGTTGTCGAAGAGGCGGGTTGTCAGGCCCGTGAGAATTCTCTCTAGGTGATATTTTTGCTAAGAATTGTTCCCTAGTGCACTGGGCATTAATTGCAGGGCTCAGAGGCTTCCTATCTGGCCTATTGCTAGAACCCTGGAAGGGAAGTGGGGCAGTCGAGGGACTATTGAGAAGAGAAGGGGCACACTTCCTTGAGTGTGACAAGTGCATGGGAAATGAGAAAATGTAGACTAGTTGTAGCAACGAGCACTTGAACTGAGCAATTATGTTGATTATCATACCTTAGCCTAGTATTAGGAAACCTTTTTCCCTGGTGGAGTTAATCCCCATCTCGAGGGTTACCTGTTGCTAAAAGTATATGAGCAACATAGTCTATGGCTAGGAGGAACATCTGAGTTATGCGGGCAGTTGGTGACTTTTCATAAAAGTTAAGTGTATTTATGTGCTTGTCCCATTTACTATGTGCTTAATTATGTGTGTTTAATATGGGTTTAATTATTGTATGTTGTTTCATATAAGTAATTGTTGTTATTATTTATTATTCTTATTGCACATGTATGTGTGGTGCTGATAGTCAATATTTGTAGTCGTGTATGAGTATGAAAATTGTTGTTAGTTTTATTGTTATGTTAATCTTATGATATTGGTTACGAGTCTCTGAGATGAGGTTAGAATGGCCATGTGCGCAGGGAAATACTTTGTGTGCACCGGAGGCTGGATTTACATGTCCGCATAGGGAAGTAGTTTGCCCACATAAGGAGAACAAAATTGGAGTGTGTGAAGTAGTGACCTCATGTTCAGTATGGAATGCATACGCAGTAAACCAGTGTGCTCAGTATGCTTGGGAACATAGTTACATTGTGTTACTTCTATTGTTTTAAGTTGTGTAATATGAGGAAAGTTTGTGTGGTGCAACTAAACTTGGGGCTGAGCATGTTACTTCAAGTATTATTGTGCAGACTTATGTTATATAGTAGAATTTGTGCACTAGATTTTGGAGTAGCATTGCTCAGTAGTAACCTAGGTAAAGTTACATTGTGATATCAGAGCAATTTGATAATGGGGATGTTACAGATTGGTATCAGAGCAGTTTTGTAATAGGGATGTTACAAATTCATATTAGAGAAGTTTGGTAATGGGGATGTTATATATTGGTATCAAAGTAGTTTTGTAACAAGGATGTTACAAATTGGTATCAAAGCTATGGTTTCAACATTGAGACTGCATGGGTTGAGTTTCTATTTAAGGAAAAATTTGGACTGATAAGTGGTTGAATTTGGAATTACAGTGTGGCCATTGTTCGCATAAAATAAGAGTGCGCAAGTGTGTGCACTAAATTTTGGACATCGTGGGGTGCGATGCTGGAAATGCACAATAATCAATAATGCATGGGTGTGTACACTAAATATTGGGGTTGCGTAGAGCAAATTGAGGTGCCTGCACGATACTGATATGCGATGTATATGTCAAATATTGACATTGCGGATTGGTATGTGTTGAATACTAGTGTGTGTATGGGATTCAAAAGAAGGAATTCTAACAAATGGTGCATATTTTTCATGAATTTGTTGCATGAATTCGTCTAACAAATCTTATTGCCTGCACATTTTGTAGAATTAACAACGATTAGAGCATAAAAAAATCAACACAGAAAGTAAAAAAAGCATGGAAGATGTGCAGAGATATTTTAGCCATGATGATGAATTCAGAAATCTGTTTGTCAGTTTGGGTGTTGATGGTACAAAATCCAATGAGGAGTGCATAAACTTGGTAGAAACCATAAAGGGACTACAAAAAGACGTCCAAAGCTATAAAGTTGATAATTAAAGGCTTATGAAAGCCAAGGAGCAGCAATATGACTTTAATGTCAAGTTGATACAAAGCTTGGACAGAATAGAAAAGAAAATGGATAAGGAAACAAAGACAAGTAGGTCAATAAATCACAGGTCTCATGATGAGAAGAGAATAGGAACACGATGTGTTGATAGGCATCATCCTCACTTACCAAAGCATTCATTTAGGAAAGCGTGGAGTAGCTCAAGTCCATCTCCTATCAGAAAATATAAGAGAAGGACTGGGGTGGATGAGCTACAGGGAGAAATGAATAAGATCAAGCCTCCTACCTTTGACGATGACCATAAGAAGGATGAATATGCGGAGACTTGGTTGTTGGGTATGAGGAAGTATTTCCTATTGAAAAGTCAACAAGAAACATGTGTCTAATTTACTTTTCCCTTAAATAAATTAGACAATAAATATTAATCTATTATTTCATTCATAATTGAATGAGTTGGATTTGCAACAGAACTATAAGTGTAGTTAAGTGAGTTAAGATCAGTTGTACTAGTTGTAACTAAACATGCACTAGTGAGAGTTCAGTTAATCAGTGAACTCACATGCAACTAAAGATTCACCACGGTTAACTACATGCATGTTAGATCTAGTGGAGACCCAGTTGAGATAACAGGTGAAAGGGACAGTTTAGCTATCATTTGTGATTTGATCACACATGTAGTGGATATGCTTATGAGCATGTTCAAACTAGGCAATTGGTTAATGATCATTGTGAGAATTCGAATTACAGAGATTGTGCAGAGGAGGCAAGTTGTTTGGACACAGGAATTGGCACTTGTATTTGTTGATTTGTGTATGACAGTGTGAGACAATTGTATTGTACTGAGAGCTCTTGGATTAGAGTTTTGTATGATATTGTTTCATGATTCATGATATAGATAATATATGATAGTGGGGTTTTTAGCTTTACGCTTTCCCGGTAAAACTTATGTGTTATGTGTTATTGATATTTCACTTTGTGATTGTGGTTGTGATCGTGGTTTAATTTTCCACAAGAATAATAGTAGAAGCGATTATGTATTTAACAGTGGCGTAATTGTTATATCAGGAGAATCACAAGAAATACATTAAGTGTATCGAAATTTCTACACTTCCAGCTGCATAATTATCCTACACAAGAAGAAGAGAGAATTGTCATCCATCAGTTAAAAGGAAAAGCATCTATGTGGTGGGATCAGTTTGTGCAAGTGCAACACATTAATAAGAACAAGGTTACTTGGAGGGAGTTCAAGAGGTATTTTCAAAATAAATACTTAACCAAGCGATACTATGACAAGAAAATGAAGGAGTTATTTGAACTCAAGCTTGGGAGTATGAAAGAATATTCTTAGAGCTATTGAAATATGTCGCATTCATCAAGATTGAGCAAGTTAAAATTCATACGTATCTGAGTGGGCTTCCATCATTTATCAGTGACAAGATACAATGTAATGACCCCAATACATTGGAGGAAGCAATAAGGCATGATAAATGTCTTTATGATCAACAAAGGGGAAGATTGAATTTCCAAAAGGCTTTGAAAGATAAGATGAAAAGCAAGGTGGAACAGATGAAGAAGGGGGCTAAGCCACCATTTTTCAAAAATAATGTGCAAGGACATCCAACTCCCAATTATCCTAGAATAACAGAGATAGTGGGGAAAACTCCAAGGCAACAATCTGTTCAATGTTGGGGTTGTGGTGGAGATCATATGCACAGAGATTTATCTCAAAGAGATGAAAAACAGAGGATTACTCACAGTGTTCAGGAAGCTGTGACAGTTGAAGACATGAAAATAAATTTACCAAGGATTTACATAGCCTTGGATAGCAAGCAAGTTGAGTTCCAATTGCACATGATTGAAGTGGAA
>ML803343.1:129931-149851 GCA_009831015.1 Picea engelmannii | reverse complement strand
ATTCATATTGAAGTTAATAAAAAGATACTTTTCCCGTCCCGAATACATGAGTCTTATCTATGTTATTTGATTTGTGTTTTTATCTCTAACCTTAGAATAGATAAGTAGCATGCATGCATAGTCTTGTCTTGATTGCAGGGAAGATTTTGGAAGGAGCAGCAACAGTAAGGAGATAAGAAGCTCAACGGAGGATCTACTTCAACCGTCGAAAAAAGGTTGGTTCATTCTTCCCTTGTGTGCATGTGAAAAAAGGGGTTTTAGATTCAGGTAGAAGGTTAAAAGTTAAGTCTTGAGGGTCATGATCTGCATATGAGCTTAGAGCCCTAGCTTATTAGTCCGTAGGGTAGAATACCCAACAACAAATCTGAAAATAAATATAGAACTGTGTATGAAGAAAATTCACAAATCTCCATATTGTCAAACTCTTAAGTAAATCTAATTGAATGTTGGTTTTTGTGATTAGTAATCAATTTTGTTAAGAGTTTGACAATACCCTGACAAGAAAGAATTCACTTCGTTGTATGTAGAAAACGCAAATTTGTCCATACTACACCATTCTTGGACAAGAAATCAAGGAATGCAATCGAAGAAAAGTTAGAAACTTTCTCTTTTCTGATGTGGGATAGAATTTGTTCTCAAATATTCAAACATGTTCAAGTTCAAAATTAGGCCTTCATCATGATCTAACCTTAAATAAGTTTGAATGTGCACCATTTAAGACAACGATAAACTTATCCAGGGGTTCTATATATTTCAAAATAATTGGTCAAAGCATTGAATAGGAAAGGTTAAACTAAAAATTTGAAAAAACAAAAATTTGATAAAAGTCAAGAACATACATTTATGAATCATCATGAATGGACACATCCTTACCCAATGTGGGTGATTCCTCTTCTTCCTCAATCCCAATCTCTCTTCTAAGCACACTCTCAGGTACTCTCTTCTCCACATTAGCCTATATAACACATTTCAAATTTGAAAATTTGAAAAATTAGATTTAAATGATTATAACACATTAAATTTAAATGATTTTAAAACATTAAATGATACATGTGAACTCTCAGCCTCTTCAAACTCTCCCAATGAAAATTGAGACAAGCTTTCCCAAGTAGTAGGAGATGGAATAGAGATCTGTGAACAACACAACTAAGAACTAAATCTAGGATTCAATGTGTTCAGAATTATACAAAATTATAAATGTTGTTGATCTCTTGTTCAAAAGAGTGAAGATTGAACAACTATTAGAAAACACATACCTGATTTAACCCATCCAAATTTAAACTTTTCAAATCAAGTCCCCTACCGACTGGAGATTCGTTTAACATATCTCCAAACTGCAATTAATGGCAAAAAGAAGTTGATTATTTCTATAGAGACAAGAATATCTAAATCTAGAACTAGAAATAAACTATCATAAAATGCGTCAAAATTTTTCTAAATAGAACACATACCAATCTGCGGTTCGGGTCATCATTCTGAATGACCTTCTTCCAACCATCCTGACAAAATTTTGCATACTCCAAAACACCTTCTGCTGACATTGTATCAAACTCCTCATTTGTTTTATCAACAAATGTGGTCTGGGAATTGGTTTCTACTTGTTGACACTTCATGACAACATCAACACCATAAAAAATAGCTTCCAAATTTTCCCCGATTGCAGTCATGGCCTCTTTGTCAACTTTTGATATAGCCTGGAACTTTGAAAGTGAATTAAATGTCCATGTTGGGCGAGGTACTAAAGGTTGTGAAGACCTCGGCGATGTTGCACTTCGATATGCCCATTTGCGGTCATATGTACATCATTTACCAGTCCCATAATATTTGGATGGTAGAGTAGTATAATTAAGGTGCATGTGAAAGAAAAACTCTGTAAAATAGTGTGGAACCTCATAGTTCCATGACAATTTCCCATATGTTGCTAAACATCTATTATACAGATGTCCTGCAAAGTCAAGGTGCTTAAAATATTGCACCTTCAACATCTTCCTCTTTAAGCCCTCTTTGAAATTGAACATGGAAATGACGTCTTCTTTTGAAACTCTATTTTTTACTGCCTCCAATTTATCAGGACCCATCACCTCTAACTTTTGACGCCTCATTAGATCGACAAAATTGTTAGTGGTTGGCCTCATCTTATGATGCGTCCATAAAGTTTTTCAATGAATGCAAAACAATTTGCAAACTTTGTTTACTCTCCTGAGGGAGTTTCAATACCACCAAATCATTTTCCAACCTCTTTTTAACACCTGATCATCGCTCAAGAATCATTGCTTCAGTATTCTCTTCCCAGGGAAGTTCATCACCAACATATAAAGGATAGGTGTACGTAGGCGTGTAATATTTTGTTTCTTGATAACGCAGCCTCCTAAATCCACCTTCACCCTCTGCACCGACATTTGAATCTTCGTGACAACCACTCTCATTGTCGGCCCTTGCTCTAAATTGATTTTCTACACACAAATTTGAAAGTAACTTCAAGATTTAACGTCACATAAATTTAAATACAAAAAAATTTAAAACAGATAAAGAAAATTTAAGAAACTTACCAGAAATATTCTCTTGTCCAGAAGGATTCCATACATTCTCAGGTGTAGGAGTATCGATGCGCAACCTATATAAGAAGGTTGCATCCATAGCAATGGCTTGAGCAAGTTCTGCAGTTGATCTGTATACAGACTCGTTTGAAAATCTCCTCTGACGAGATTTTTGTTGCTCACTCGGAGTCTCAATCGAAGGAGTTCTTGTTCTTCCTTCTTGAGAATACATAGAGCCTTTGTGAGGAATGTTTGGAGAATCCTATTTCGACATTTATCCTCAATATCTATCCATAATGTAGAGTTTATCAATAAAAATGCAGAGATGTACACAAGTTCAAGCAATTAAAAATGCAGATATAAATCGAAGTTTTAATCAATCAAACCGCAGAGGTACTCGCTCATTAGAAGGCACAAAGACTATACATTCAGCCATGAATCAATCAACTCAAATATAAGTAAGGGGTCTGTAGACAGCATGGCAAATTCTTATCCTTCACTCATCATCCATGCACAGAAAAGAAGGAATTTGAATCTATAGGTATTTAAACACCGAAGTGACGACCGTCGATTCGGCTCCAGTCCGACTACTCAGGCACATACTGATGACTAAATGGATAAGTGACAGAAGATAAAACCACAATATTTTCATAATAATCAATAAAACCCACACATAGAAGTCATTGAAATCATAAGTTTGGTTCGCCAAGGGACTGTCATTCAACTCAGAGGTTTATCATTCACAATACACATCAAAGAAGAAGACGCAAAGACTAAACATTCATCCATGAATCAATCAACTAAAAGATAAGTAAGGGATAGACAGTAGGACAAATTCTTATCCTTCACTCATCATCCATGCAAAGAAAAGCAGGACATTTGAATCTATAGGTCTTTAAACACCGAAGTGACGATCGTCGATTCGACTCCTAGTTGATTGATCAGGCAAGGACTGATGACTAAAGGGATAAGAGACGGAAGATAAAACCACAATATTTTTTTAATAATCAATAAAACCCACATAAATAAGTCATTGAAATCAGAAGTTGGGTTCGCCAAGGGAAATCAATTCAGAAAAACCACAAGCAAGTGGATTCATTAAAAGTTCCCTATGGTTGGATCCACTAAAAAAACGTATTAGAACATTTCTGTAAGATTCCTTAAAAGTTTTCTATGGTTGGATCCACAAATACCGCATATAATTTAATGCATTAGAATCTCCAAAACAAAGAGTTTAATCTTCATAACCTCACACACCCATGTTTTACTATAAAGGGACCTAATTTTACTATAAACTAAGGGATTTCAACTAAGGGATTTATACCTAATTTTTACATAAAGGAACCATATTTCCACTATGTGATTTCTTAACTATAAACTCCCTAACTCCCTTGCTTGATATAGTTTTGAGTTTATTTGTTGTTTATTATTAAACCATAACTAGTTGTTTGAGGCCATAACTAAGGGAGCATATATCTGGGAATCAAATCCAATATAGGGCCATCCATGCCCAAAGTAGTTTGGTTGGATGAAATACATTCCATGTCATTTTCCTTGCATCAACAATCAAAGGAATTGTCTCCTTGGGAAAATTGACATTCGTAAATGCAAGGTGTCTAAGGGATTGAGGGAATTCTTCCTTGTACACACAACAAACATACCATATGCATTCACTTGTTGAGAAGTGGTGAAATGGTATTCAAGGTGTTATAGATCAAGGTATCCCATGGATTTTATTTATAATATGAGAATCTCATCTAATAAGAACATCAGTTCATGTGTAGGACTCTTTCAATATCCTCAATATTGAATAAACTTTATAATCTACTTGCATTATTAAAACCATACAACCTCGATATTTATTTAATATCATCAAAATATTTTGAATACATATTATAATCTAGATTCACATTATCAAAAAATGTAACGTCCCTTCCATTTAGTTACGACGTCAAGCCTCACATAACAAGTGCAAAAAAAAATTGTGTGTGCATGTGAAGAAGGGTAATAAAGACATCATACTCTACACCGCAACACGACGACGAACACCATGCAAGAAACTCACGCAACAACAACATGACGACGTAACAAGATTAAGAATAACTACCCGTCTGTCCTACCCTACAATGGTTAGGACCTCCAAGACACATAAGCAATGCTCAAGCCCAGGTTCCCATCGATTTTGACCATTTAAGGTCTCGGAGCTAGCGACTGTTCTGAGGAACAAGGAGGTGTCTACATCCCACTAATCCAACATAAACCACAATCCCAACTCTAATCATCAATCTCACCTAATCATCAATTATTCATGCCACAATAAGATATTCTACTATACTCATTGTTTTTCAAGCAACAATGAGTGTAACTGAGTAAAAAGATATCGCATAAAGAATCATAAATCAAGAGCGGAATTACACTTTTAATCTCAAGCAGCTTAACTATACGTATTGATTTTAAGGAATATCTTCTAGGAGTATGTAAAGAGAAGCTATAATTACATATTCATTATGAGAACCCGTAAGAACTCAATCTTCTTAAGCAATACATGAATTTTAACAACCCTTTTACATTATGTATCCATTATATGAAACTAATAAAATCATTCATGAAATAAATAATAAGAAGTCACATGTTGGTGCAGATATAAGAAGTATGTACAGTAATGCGAGATAAAAGGTGTTATCAATCATTCCAATTAAATAGTCGATTACTAAGGTCATCATTTTAAAAACTTCAATTAAGACCCTTAAGAGATAGTTATTAATAAAATTCCATTCATATAATCCTCAAGATTCAAATCACATAACCTCTTCTATATTTCTTCACTTTTACGTAAGTATTCTAATAAAGAAAGAAATCATCAATAAAAACACACATATTAATGTTAACCTAAATCCTAAGATTACTAAATCTCGACTCTTTGAAAACCTTCACCAAGGTTGCTAACAATGAAGAACATGATTATTTCCATCTACTAAGAGTGCATCTTGAGAGGGTCTATCTATTTTGGGACTTAGTTGCAAGACTAAGGTTTAAGGTAACTACTTTCCAACTCCAAGGGCTAATTTAATTTCCATTCTTAAGGAATAATAACTCATATAAGTCATATAATTATGCTTCATTATTTAAAGGTATAAAGCATTTAGGAACTTCTTAAAGAAAACAGTTTGCAATCTAAAACTTCAACAACCCAATTCTTCATTGAATTCTCAATTTATTGACCATATGAGGATAAGTTGTATCCTCTAAAGAATATCAATCACTTAGTGAGGAATTTAGGTCGCCCAGAATTAGTTTTTATTAAAGGAAAGGATTAATAGATTTTCCTTGAATTGTTCCTTCATATTCGACAATCTTCAATTAAAAATTAAAATTTTAGTATTCTTAGAATTATCCAGAAATCAATAGTTAGGGAAATATAAATTTAAAATATTTTGAAGATCTTTATGAAATTTCTCATCACATTGACTGAAATTAGTGAAAACATTAAAAAGATCCCTTTTTAATTAGAATGTTGCTATTAAACACTAATGCGAAATTCAATCTCATTCTGACATCTAATTCTAAATTAATCCAAATCACATTCTTACTAGCCATTAACCTTAATAAAGCATTAACTAAATAATGTGGAATTCTACTGTTAACAATTAATAAGGTTTTGTTGTCATAAAGGTTAAAAGAAATTACTACCATCTATAGTAACCAGATTTACTGACAAAGGGTAATTGGAAATTATTATAGGGCCTGATCTTAGTTACGTCATTCGAATCCAGTCACTACAGTCGGAGTAAAAACAAATCCCATAACAATACTTAAAACTGAAATAAAAAGAAGGGAAGGAAGGTTGTTCCATCCTAATTGAGCCAACTAGACGCGCTGCCAGGTAAGGTAAGGATCAGGAGTATGGACACCTAGTTGGCAGTCTAGAATTAATGTCTTTTCCAGGTTAGGAGGCGCAGACAATAATTATGCACACTCGTGGCCATTCAATGCACACAGTCCACAATCAAAGGCCAAAAGCGTGGGCATACCAACAATTTACAATCTTTACTCACAAGATTCGTTCCATTTCATATGTATTTAAACAGAAAATTTACAATCAGAAGGACAATATAGACGAGCATGGAAATCAATAGTAGTGGGCCGGACTGGATTTCCACCAGTTTACACAACTAACTTGAACATTGTGGTTTCTCATACCAACAACATGCACTATCACAGTTACACGCCCTGTCACAGTTATCACAGTAAACATGCCCTATCACAGTTACAGTTACACAACACGCCCTAACCTTTATACATGCATTGAACTGGCAGGGTGGGCGGCTTTAGCTTCATGGTGTAAACATGGGAAAATCAATTATTGAAGTTGCATTTAAACATGGTGAAAATGCCATTAGATTATATGGTTGCCTCTAGATAAATCGCTATCTGTGTATGCATTTAAGGGACTAGGTGTGAACGTTGTGACCAGCATTACCGTTGGGGTGGAACCATGTGTAATTTTTATTAGTGTAAACATTAAGTGAGCAGTTTTATCGTTGTGTATAAATTTGAGTAACATTAACCATCGTGACAAAAAAATACGCAAGCAATTACAATTGAAGATTTCCACTTGCTGCAAATTACTATCCACCGTCAATAGTTCCCATTAGTTAAAGTTTGCATAAGATTTCGGATTACAAATTTTACCTTCGCTTTACCAGGAAAACGCAGAGAATAAATTCGCAAATGTAAAATCTGTAAGGAATGGCTGGGAATTTGTAGTTCAAGAACTCAGGTAAGAAATCAATCGCCAACAAGGCAAGGATGATCAATCGTGCCCAGAATTTGAGAAAGGCATATATTTATTAAATAAAGCGTGGTCAAAGTAAAACACATAGAAAATTCACAGGCCAGAGATATATAAAAAAAAACAGAGCAAATTCGCCTCTACGAATATATAGCAGAGTTACTAGGCAGACCAATGTATAAAGACTCAAAAAACACACAGTAAATTCACCAAGAGGTGTATCCACGCAGACTTAATTTACCTGGAATGAATGGGAAAACATAGAGGGATTCAATCACAAGAAGGCACAGGACAGCAAACTGCCAATTAAATTGAAGACGTCGAGCCATAACCCAACAATATAACGCACTTAAGAACGTAATATGCAGAATTGTCCAACAAGATAAAAAGAAGTAAAAACGAGATAACACTCGGTAAAAACATGCCAAGTTTATAGAAAAACTTGCCAACAATCAATTATGCAGGGTTAACAAAAAAATGCATCGGGACGCACGAAAAACCTTCAGCCAAAGACAACAACAGAGGTAGACAGATGAGTTTTTCCTTCGCTTCACCATCCTCGCATAGAAAAGCAGGGTGTTGAGATCCATAGGTATTTTAACGCTAAGGCGACGACTGTAGATCAAGCTCCTAGCTGACTTCTCAGGAAAGGGCTGGCGTGCTAGGGACGAAAAGAAAAACAATCGCATGGGTCATAGTCAAACCACGGGGTTGTCAAGTCATGCAGGGACGAAGGCCATGGGAAATCAATCAACCAAACAATCATCTAGGCTAATAAAAAGTGGTCCACTATCAATCTAAACATCCAATCCACTTACAAATCAACATGAAGATCCAAGCATAAGTCCTAATGCATTCTACTCTACAAAATAAAAAGAGTGTATCGTTCCCTGATCACCCACTTCGAATGACGTCCCGTGCTCCGTGCAACTCCCGCTCACCGATTGTCAAGACCTCACCCATACCTCCCAGCCAATGCTAGGGGTACTCTTCTCCCCCCTTAGCCCCCCTAGCTACAAAGGGGCCATGCACACACTATCCAGAGATTTAGTCTAGCACCCAGCTCGCCTCGCAAGGTCAAGCTACCACTCCTCTCTAAGTTGGGTATCCTAAATCCCACAAGTAAATCAATCAAGTCGGTATTTCTGCAGTGTAACGTTACGCAAATAGAAGATTCCCAACCTCCATCACCTCCCTTCATTATATAGAGTTTTGTGGTTCCTTACTTTCCAAAATCTCAGTTAATTAAATTTTTTAAAAATAAATTCCTAAAAATTCTTCTCCATACAAGTGTCCCCCATCCCCTACATTCCTCCATAAATTAATTTCTTTAATTAAGTAATTATCTTTATTTCCCTCACCCACCTAGAGTTACTCCTACAATCACTCCTAGGTGTCCCCAAATTCCCTTACAGGTTTTAAAGGCTTTCCCTATTATGAAGTTGTTAAATTAGTTTAAAATTAGAAAGCTCTTAAATGGTAGATTCTTTACTAAGTTGATTTTCCGATTTTTCCCTTAAGTTCCCCTTTTCCCTTTTTATGTTACCTCTTTTTCCTGGTTTCCCCTTTTTTGATTTTCCCTCTTTCCCCTTTTTCTTAGAATTCAAAAAGGCAGGTGTGAAAATTAACCCTTTTTCCATTTTCTTATTTAATTAGTATACTTAAATTTTATTAAGGTAATAAAACAATTAATTCCCTTTTTAATTTTAATCCAACATAATTTTACCTTTTTATGAATAAATTAAATTTATTACTCCCTTCATGTTACAAGATTAACGAAGATCATAATTATTATTTAAGTTGTTTTTATTTTTATTACTATTTTTTTTTATAAAAGACAAAATTTTACCACTAGCGTAATTTAGACTTAGGCCTTAAATTTCGTACTGGGTGACATTTGATTAAGGAATTTGTTTTAAAAATTTATTAGCATGTTATTTGTCTTAGGGACATCTAAATTCATCCCTCTATCATCAACAACGCAACGTGCCATTCAGGACGCACTAGGTTCTCCAAGGGTGCCACTCGCCTCATCTGTTCCTTTGCGCGACGTGCCTTTCAGGATGCACTACGTGCTCTAAGGGTTCCACTTGCCTCTTGACTGATTTGGTAGACATCAATAACCCCTAGAGTCAACACTCCTCCAGGTGAACTTGTGGGAGACTAAGGGCTTCTAAGGAATAAGGCCCCCGCCTTATTGCGTGCCCCTTAGAATCATCGTGAGCAATTGTCGTAGTCTGCCCTCATGGCATCGTGGGTCCTCTCGAACTAGGTAATCGTTAACCTATAGTTCGAGCCATGGCGGAAGTGCTAGTAGGCTGTAGTGAGGTTGTTGTCCACACCTCTCCCTCAACATCTCTGGTAGTCATGCGTGACCCCTTTACTCCGCATGTGAGTCTGGTCGACAAGCTATCGTCAGCCTGCATCATCAACAAATCATGTCAGAACATATCCAAATCATATCATCCAGTCAGATGCACTAATATCACAGTAAAACAATCAAACCCCCATGGCACACTCCCTGACTCGATCTGGAGTCCAAGGGGTTCCATCGATGCCTCTGCATCCTCAAGGTCCAACACCCTACACACTCAGTAAAACTGAGTCAATAGCACCTGTCTATGTCAATGTAGTAAAACAACATGTCATCAACCCATAATGCATCATAATCAAAATCTAAAGTTTTAATAGCATAAAAATCCAGATCACTTGCGAGCAAGTGTCCTCAAAGAATAAGTTCGCTCAGTGCGCCAGAGCGGGATGTTACATACACCCCCTCTTGGACTAAACTTCATCCTAAAGTTTCACAGTATAAATGCTGAAATAAAGTATATCACAGTATCATCTGTCTATCTATCAAACAAAAATGGAAAATGTTGGTGCATATCATATGCGTCCTCCCAGGTCGTCGAGTGCGGACTATAATTGTCCCACTAGACCTTGACCTGATCTACCATTCAACATCGTAGTTGTCGAATGCGATGATCCAATATGTGGACTGGCTCATCCATGAGCACCCCCTCATCTGATACCTGCAAGGAACTCATGTCAATAACATGTGTAGGATCACTAATATAATGTCTCAAATTAGATACATGAAAAACATCGTGCATACGCCTCAAAGAATCCGGCAAGGCTAGTCGATAGGCCACGGGCCCCTTTCTCTCCACAATCTCGAAAGGTCCCACGAACCTAGGAGAGAGTTTAGATCCCTTCCCAAACTTGATCGAACTCTTATGCGGCTTAACCCACAAGAAGACTCAATCGTCGACCTTGTAACTACAGTCGACACGGTGCGCATCGGCATAACTCTTCTGTCGATCATGTGCTTCTTTAATCCTTTGTATTATTGTTTGCATTTTATCTTCCATTTCTTGGATCACTTCTGGTCCCACTAGAACCCTATCCTCAAGTTGATCCCAACTCAAGGGCGTCCGACACGGTCGCCCATAAAGAAACTCGAAAGGTGTCATCTTAATGGTGCTCTGGTAACTGTTATTGTAAGCTAACTCCTCTAGTGGCAAGAATTCTTCCCAACGCTTTTGTTGGTTCATCACGTACATGCGCAACATGTCCTCCAAGGTCAGGTTCATTTGTTCAGTCTGCCCATCAGTTTCTGGGTGATACACAGTACTAAAGTTAAGTTGGGTTCCCAAGGCCTCTTGGAAACTCGTCCAAAATCGTCTGGTAAACAACGATCCTCGATCGGATATAATCCTCTTAGGCACACCATGCAGCCTCACAATCTCACTGATGAAAACTCTAGCTATGTCAGGTGCCTGATACGTCGTACGCACAGGAATAAAGTGAGCACTCTTCGTCAGAGTGTCTACTACTATGAAAATCGAGTCATGTCTCCTTGTCCTTGGTGGAAATCCAACAATAAAATCCATCAAAATAACCTCCCATTTTGATTCTAGAATGGCATGTGGTTGTAGTAATCCTACTGGGTGTCTATGTTTAGCCTTTACCTACTAACATTCTAGACATCTGGCCACATAGTTGACTATGTTGGCCTTCATTCCCTTCCAGAAGAATAAGGGTTTAAGGTCTTCCCTCATCTTCGTGACTCCCGGGTGAGACATGTAAACTGCTCTATGAGCCTCACTCGGGATCAACATCATCAACTTGTCGTTTGGCAGTACGTAAATCCGACCTTTAAACCTCAATAAACCATTGCTATCAAATGAAAATCCCTCAAATTGTGGTACCATCATTGTTTTTTGTCCGATAAAACCCTCGACCTCTTTGTACCATTCATCATCACACTGTAAAGTTAGAATATTTTCACGTAGATTCATCTGAAGAGGCAACACCGAAAAGATGTGTGGTCTCTGTCTCAATGCATCCACCACTCGATTCACTGTTCTTTTTATGTAAGTAATCTCGAAGTCGTACTTTCTAAGAAATTCCGACCAACGCCATTGTCATGCGTTCAGGTCACTTTGCGTAAATATGTGTTGTAGTCCACAATGGTCAGTCTTTAGTTCAATTTTTTGTCCAACAAGGTAGTGTCTTCAAACCTTCAAGGCATATACGATGGCTAATAACTCCAAATCATGTGTCACGTAGTTCTCCTCATTCCTTCTCAGTTTCCTCAAAATGTAAGCAATCACTCGTCCGTCTTGCATCAAGACCCCTCATAATCCCTCCTTGGATGCATCAGTGCACACCAAGAAGTCCATGTCCATGTCAGGGACCTTTAGTATTGGTGTTGTTGTCAACAATTTCTTGAGCCTCCAAAATGCTTCCACACATTTCTCGGTCCATACAAACTTCTTGTTCTTCTTATGCAACTCCATGATCGGACTTTCTATCTTCAAAAATCCCTCGACGAACCGTCGATAGTATCCTACTAAACCCATGAAGATATGCACTTCCGGGACATTCGTCAGCGCAGGCCATTCCATGATAGCCTTGACCTTTGCTAGATCCATGGCGATGCCTTCGCTGGAGATGACATGCCCTAAGTAGTGAATCTTCGTTTGATAAAATGAACATTTGGACAACTTCCCATATAATTTGTGCTCTCGTAGACACTGTAGTACCAAGTGCAAGTGTTTTTCATGCTCCTCCATCATTCGAGAGTAGATCAAAATATTTTCAATGAATACTTGGACGAACTTGTCCAAGTACTCGCGAAACACCCCATTTATCAAACTCATAAATACCCATGGGGCGTTTGTCAGTCCAAACAGTAAAATAGTAAACTCGTAATGTCCAAACCTCATCTTAAAGGTGGTCTTAGGGACGTCATCCTCCTTGATCCATAACTTGTGATACCCTGATCGCAGATCGATCTTGGAGAACACCGTCACGCCCTTCATTTGATCGAACAGATCATCAATTCTCGACAAAGGATATTGATTCTTGATCGTGGCCTTGTTCAATTGACGGTAGTCAATACAAAGCCTCCATGACCCATCCTTCTTTCGTATGAAAATAACAGGTGCACCCCATGGTGACACACTAGGACGTATCAGTCCCAGGTCCAGCAACTCCTTCAGTTGCATTTTCAACTCTTGTAACTCCGAGGTCGACATCTGATAAGGCATTCTTGATATCGGTTCAGTCCCCGGTTTTAGGTCTATTGTAAACTCCAATTCCCTCTCTGTCGGAATCCCAGGTAACTCCTCTAGAAATACATCCGCAAACTCTTTCACCACCGGAAGGTGTTCTAGACCTTCCACTACTCCCTTCTCATTTAACGCAAGGATCGCATAAAGCTTGCACCCCTTGCGCATACTCTTTTGTAGCTTTAAAGAAGAGATGAACCTTAGGGAAACTCCCTGGTTCCATCCGACAATCACATGTCTTTGTCCCTCGTCATTGACCAAGCTCAACTGTTTTGTCTTGCAGTTGAGTATTGCCTCATGCGATTCCAACTAGTCCATACCAATCACAACGTCATAAGACCCTAAGATCGTGACGTATAGGTTGGCCCTTGTGAAAAACTCTCCCAGGTTAAGGACACAACCCGTAAGCTTTCCTCCAACCTTTTTTTTGGCTCCTAAAGCCATCTCCACGAAGCTAAACTCATCCTATTCGACTGCCTTTACCTTAATCCTTTTTAGCGCTGCACCAGAAATGAAACTCTCAGTGGCACCGGGATCTGTCAAAATACTAAGAGTATGGTCAGCGACGGTACCTGTCATCTCGAGCACCGTTGAATGATGCTCTGTCTTGCAGTTATTCACCGCTGTATGAATCTGATGGGCCTTGCCCATATCTCCCACGGTAATGTGTCCGGCTGATCCAGACGCTCTAGTCCTCTCCACTGGGCAGTCGCTTTTGTTGGTCCAAGATAGAAGAAGAGCATGAGTGACATTTGAGGATGGTGCTACAAGTGTTAAGAGAACACCAATCGTATGCCAAATTGAGTAAATGCACCTTCTATCAAAAGAAAATCCATTATTTGGGTCACATTGTTTCAGAAGAAGGAATAGTTGTGGATACATAAAATATTGAAGCAATCAAGAGTTGGCTAGCACCAAAAAATATTTCAGAAGTTATATCATTTATGGGTCTAGTTGGTTACTATAGGAGATTCATTATGGGATTCTCCAAAATTGCACATCCAATAACATGTTTGCAAAATAAAGGAGTAAATTTTGAATGGAGTGATAAATGTGAAGAAAAATTTCAGTGCTTAAAGGATTTGTTAATCAATGCACCTATTTTGAAAGGTCTAGATCTCGATAACGATTTTGTTGTGTGCACATATGCATGCAAGGAAGGGCTCGGTGGAGTCCTTTTGAAAAATGGATATGTAACTTGTTATGAGTCTAGAAAGTTGAAGGAACATGAAATAAATTATGTCACACATGACTTAGAGTTAGCAGCTATAATACATGCCTTAAAGACATGGAGTAATTACCTCACGGGAAGCAAATTTGAACTAAGGACAGACCATAGTGGTCTCAAATATATGTTTGAACAAACAACACTAAATGCTATACAAACTAGATGGTTGAAATTCCTCAATGAATATAACTTTGATATCAAGCACATAAAGGAAAAAGAGAACAAGGTGGTTGATGCACTCAGCAGAAGGGTGCATAATATGCATGCTATAGCCATTAGTATGTACAGGATAGATTTAGAAGATAGAATTCTAGAGGTTGTAACAAAGATCAGCATTATGTGCAAGTTAAAGAATTCTTATATCAGAATGATATACAACAGAAATGTAAGGATCACAAGCTGGAAGAGCATGGAATCCTCTTATTTCGAAACAAAGTTTATGTTCCCAATTCTCAGGAATTGAGAAATTCAGTCTTAAAGGAGATTCATAATGTGCCATACATTGGACATCCAGGATCATAAAACTATCAGAGTTGTAAGAGGCCAATATTTTTTTCCTAGTATGAAGAAAGACCTCACTAATTATTTGGCTAGATGCATGGAATTTCATAAGGTAAAGGATGATCACAGACATCCATTAGGATTATTGTAGACGTTTCCCAATCCTAAATGGAAATGGGAAGTTGTTACTAATGATTTCATTACTAAATTGACTAGGATAGCAAGGAAACATGATTCCATCATGGTAGTGGTAGACGAAATCACGAAGGCTGCACATTTCATTCTGGTAAAGTAACTCATGAGATAGGAAACCAATATTGCATAAATTTACATGAGATAAATTGCTAGGCTACATGGTGTGCCTAAGGAAATAGTGTCAGATAGGAATCTCGAGTTCACTTCCAATTTTTAAAGGGGTTTGTTTAAGGGATTTGGGAAAAATATAAATTTTAGTTTAGCATATCACCCAGAGTCAGATGTGTTGGACAACTGAGAGGGGGGGTGAATCAGTTGTTACCATGCTTAAACAATTATGCTTCTTTTAAACTCTTTGCAGAAACACTGAATGATGATCACAATAATGCAGGGAAATAAACAATGTCACATTCATCATCAGTCACATATATGAGAAACATAGAGACAGATATTTCTCGAGGAAACCCATACAGGGTCAAAACCTCTTTTTATTTATATGATAAGTAATAGTTACATTCTTTACATTATCATACATATGAGCACCAACTCATAATGAGGCTACAACCTCTGTTTTGCAAGCTACAACTTGTTGAGAGAACCAACTCTCTGTTTTCTCTAGCACCCACTAGAAGGAAGCACCAACNTCCCTGGTTTCTCTAGCACCAACTAGAAGGAAGCACCAACTCCCTGTGTTCAAGCACCCACTTGAACCTTCGAGGACACCAGTCCTCCCTAGAACCTCCCAACCACCCTGGTTAATAAATTCTTTTTTACTGAAACTTATTACAGTGATATAAAATTATTCAATGGCTTACCATCCTTGTCGCTATTCTGTTACACTGCTCTGTCCTGTCTGCATCAGTGTCTTCTGCACAGCCCTTGTACTTTATGTTCTTCTGCATTTTATGCTCTTTGCGCCATATCCTTTCAGCGCAACATTCCTCTACTGTGCATTTCTACTCCTGCACTCTGCCTCCTTGTACACACCTCAATTCTTCCTCCACAGCGACAACAACCCCCTCTTCTTTCTTTTCAGCATTCTTATAGTCTATGTTGTCTTTTTGCATGCAATATTCGCAATGCCTCTGCATGCTGACTCCGCGCCAAATTCCTCCACAACTCGAGTGCTCTGTCTGATCATCATCATGACTCTTCAGATTCTCTGGTGGTTCAACCCATGTGTCTATCATCACTAGGTGTTATGCCGAGATTCATTTTTCTTTCTGGAAGTTGAGACTCTTCATCTTCTCTGTTATAGTCGAGCTCACCCTCTCTATTTCAGCTACAAGCTTCAATGCTCATCCATCTGTCAATCCCTTCTAAGAATAGTCTTCCTTCACTGGACGAAGCTTGGAGACTCTTCATCTCCTCTGGCGATCACACAGAGGTCTCTTCGAATTCTCTAGAAGACACCATCAATGGTTTCTGGCAGTTTCACTATGTCGTGCATCAGTAGCCCTTCGATCTCCTTCAGGTTTATCTGCGTCGTTGGATGAACTTTATTAATCTTTCCTTTAAATCAGGTTTCGGCATTTCAGCATTCCTATGCCCAAGTGTCTTGACACTTCATGTCATGATCTCTGAAGCTTCGATACAGAGCTTTTCTACGCTAGCTCCTTCCTCTATATGATCATGGCCATGACCAAGCGCTTATGCTTAAAGTTCTTTTCGTGAATTCGCGTTTCGTGAATCTGGAGATGAGGCATCTCGACTCTCCAAGTCACGATCTCTAAAACCCCAAAATGGAGCTTATCTGGACTAACTCCTTCCCTTCTCATGACCAAGGGTGATGACCACAACCTTATGCATAAGGCGCTTTCGCGATTTCACATTTCGTGAGTCTGGAGATGAGGCATCTCGACTCTCCAAGTCACAATCCCCGAAACCCCGAAATAGCGTGGGATCAACGGTCCCGATCAACACTTGATCTGATGGCTCAGATAATGTCGCGATTTCGCATATCGTGATTTCGACATTCTTGTTGTTCAGTGTTCTTGTCACTTCAAATTCCCGATCCACGAAACTCCAAAATGGAGTCGGATCAATGGTCCAGATCACATCTTGATCTGACGGTTGCGATTAAGTCACGATTTTTCATATCGTGATATCAAGATTCCTGTGGTTAATATTCTTTGAAATCTCCAACACTCGATCCATGAAACCCCGAAATGGACTTGGATCAACGGTCCAGATTCAATCTTGATTCAATGGTTGTGATTATGTCGCGATTTTGCATATCGCGAAATCGGGATTCCTGTGGATGATATTACTTGACATCTCCAAATATCGATCCCCGAAACTCCGACATGGACTAGAATCAACGGTCCAAATTCAACCTTAATCTGACGGCTGAGATTAAATCTCGATTTCTCATATCGTGATTTCGAGAGGTTAGGGAACATCGTTCCTTTGACTCTCCAGTCAACGAACTGACGATTTATCCCCACATGTCCTGCCTGAAGATGGACGGTCCTCCTTCTTTTGAGATTTTGTGAGCCCTCTACTCCTTGCACCTTAAAGAACGTGCAGGTTCTCCTTGATCCAATGATGGTTGGACCCTGTGCTCGGATCTAACGCCCAAGATCTATCCTCCATATCTGCGCGCTCCTCTTGTCTACATTGAGATCTGACGCTCATCAGGAATTCGGGGTGGGATCCAATGATCATCGACGCTTCTCCTCCAAGATTATGCATCCTCCTTACTTGGAAGAATTTCTAAGTGTCAAAGGCCTCGACCTTTGATCTTCCTGTGATCCTAAGTACACTATCTCCCTTGATCTTTAGCCATGAGTTAACCTCATCCCTGGTGCACACCTACACACTGCATTCGACTCTGTGCTAATTCCTCCTGAGCTTACTTTGTTCCTATTTTTCCATCGATGCACACTCTGATCCTGCCATCAAATGACAAGCGCATACTTCCTATAAAGCATGCCAAGCATCCTCTGCACTATCTCTTCTAATCTTATTGAGCTTTCTCTGCAGCGTCTTACCAAAATACTTATGGTGCCCATCTGTTACATTCTTCCTGTGCTCATACCATCTTCATTGTTGTACTTGCCATCAATGACAAGCATATGATTCCTATTAAACATTTTCCAACAATCTCCCCCTTTGGAATTGATGGCAACAAAGGCACCCAGATTCTTTTCTCCCCCTTTGACATCAATGTCAAAGAGAACATGCTCCCCCTGAGATGTTGCAGTATTTTTAGGAGGTATCAGATATTAAACCAATGCAAACTTCCCCTGACGAGATGGACTCTCTCATTTGAGGCCTGTAGAATATTTGTATCTAAGCCAGAGTCTTCTCTTTCTTATTCTTGGACCTGTTCATCTTCAGCTTCCGTTGTATCCTCTGTGGAAAACTCAAAAATTCTCACCTCTCTTACTAGGACTCCTTCATCAACCTTTTCTTTTCATGAGTGGATAACTCCCCCTGTCACTATTATCTCTCTACTTCTGACTAATTTCCTCCTTTGTTTCTAAAAGATTATCTTTCCCTGACAATGTATTTCCTCTTGTTATCTCTATAGGATGTCATGTAAATCATTTTTTAAAACAAAATGTTGTTGTTGAAGAGTTGTTTTCCTATTGACATATTGTGTAATTGTAGCTCGTACTTTTCAAACAACCCTTGGATCTCCCCATTGATTCTCATCGATCTCTATCACTGCAATTTTCGTTTTAATTTCATGATGCTTACCATCCAAGGCTTTTATGACCATATTCAATCACAAGAAAAAGATGCTACAACCACTCTCATACCTGCTTTTCTTTTTCACAGACAGAGGACCTGTATCAGGTTTCTTAGGAGTACTGATTTCTTCCTTGTTGTATCCAATACCAGATTTGTCATTTGGTGATCTCTGACTATCCAAGATCTTATCCAGGGTCATGGAGCTGTTTAAGAACTTGCTTTGGGTGTTTTCCTTCTCAACCTTCAAGACTTCTGCTTCCAGCTTCTGACATGGTTCTTCTCCTACTTCATCCATGGGGAAAATGGTAACTGAACATGTTTTTATTGTATCTGAATCTTCTTCTTTACTTGCAAGGGAGGATTCAATTTCAACATCATTAATTGTCTTTATGCCTTTATTCACCACTTGTCTCGAGTTTACATTTACCTTACATTCTTTGGACGTGAACACCTCTTCACTGCCTCTGTCACATTTTTGACTTGTACTGAGTAAATTATGCTTCAAATCATCCACAAGCAGAACGCACTAGGCATCTCCTTTGTCATTACTCAAACTCATCATCTCTCTATCCTTGATTTTGCCTAGTTCATCATTTTCAAGGATCACATTTCCTGTTTTGCTTTTACTTATGGACAATAGATTATCCTTGTCTCCAGTCACGTGCTTGGAACATCCACTATCTATATTTCCAGAGGCCTTTTGTTTTTGAGTTGAAAGTACTTGACCACATTTTTCACTATCTTTCCCCTTCCATGTGCTGGTCTTTCTATCTAAGAACTTTATCCTTGGATCTTCTTTGTAATTCTTGAGATGGCAGTTTGCAGCTTTGTGGCCAAAGTTTTGATAGTTATAGCATTCAATATCATTGTTCAATAGGTCAAAGTTATTGTTGCAGCGTTGTCTACTCATTGACTATTTATTAATCCTTGACCTACTCAGTTGCATGTCTCTAGACTTAATTTGGCAATTTGCAATCTATGATGGTTTGTTACTTTTTCGTATCATTCTTTGTTGTGGCAGATATTTATTTCTTGGAAATTTTAATTGCTCATGTCTAAGTCTTAAGGAACAATTTATAGCTTTGTGACCAAAGTTGGAACAGTAGAAACAATATCCATATAAAAATTCTTTGTACCTGGAAAATGGTTGTCTTCTTTGAGCAAATCGATTTCTTTCATGTTGATGATGTCTTTGAGTAGGGAGTGCATTATTTATTTATTCTACAGATTCAGTCTTGGCACTTTTTTTTTTACTTGTCCTGGGCGGCTGATTGTCTTCCTTTGTTTCTGCAGGTTTGTTGTTGTCATTGGTTGTCGATTTGACATGGACACTAGCTTTGACAAACTTGATGGGTTCTTTGTTTCTTGGTTGACCACTACTTGATCCCTCTT
>ML803343.1:94395-111740 GCA_009831015.1 Picea engelmannii | reverse complement strand
GTTGGTTGCCTCTCTTTTTGTCAAAAAATGCAGAGGGGACACCCTAAATTAGCAAGTCATTTTTCATTACACTTTGATGGCATTAAGACCAATGTGGGAAACCTTGAGTTTGAGGTATCTGAGGCCTCTATTGCAGCAACCACTGAGATACCTAACACTAGTGAGAGGTGGTTCAAATCCATGATCCTAAATGTTTCCTTTTCCAAGGATTTTCTCAAACCAGACTATCAGAAAGACAATTTTTCTAAGGGAGTGCCTAGGAGCCACCCAGCTGAAGGTTTTGATAAAATGTTGAAGATCATTCAGAGATATTTTACATGTGAGGGAAGATTTAACGTGATATACCAGTATCATATAAGACTCTTGCTACATTTCACTGGTAAGGACTCAATGAATATCCATTTTTATCTGTTGAGGAGTATGGTAAAGATGTATGATAAAGTCCAACCCAAGTCCAAGGTAGTGGACACTAGTGTTTTCCACTCTGGGTTGATCAGGATGTTGGTGATGGAAGAGTTGAAGAAAAGGAACATTTCTTGGGAACATTTTATTGACTCTGCCCATTTGCAGCTAGATATAGCATATACCCCTCAATATAGGATGTAGAGCCCTTTTCCATCTAGTAGTGTTTCCACAGCAAGAACAAGCAGGAAGAGAAAAATCAAACTCACTACTCAAGACAAAGAAACCCCTAAGGAAATCGAAGAAGAAGAGAGGGAGGTTCATCACTCCCCATAAAGATATTTTTCACCTCCTCCTACACCTGAATTGGAAGAAGTCCCTTCATCTACCAAAACCATAGCTAAGAGGGGGAGGAAGTTGCATTTCCCTTCACTTGCTCCAGTAGCTAAGATCAAAGTTAGGAAGCCTTTTACTAGATCATCATCCCACAAGGAATTTGTTGAAGCAGAAGTCTTACCCAAGGCTTCAGTTCCAAGGAAAGAGAATCCTATTGAGGTTATAAATAGAGCCTATGTTCAATAGAAAGATAAAGGTAAATCCACTGAGAAACCTATTGAGGTTATCAACATCAGTACTCCTCCTAGTAATCCCACTTTCAAAATATTGATCAGACAACTCAGGGATGCTAGGAAAGAAGTTGCTCGTTTGAAAGAAGAAAGTTTGACTGGGAGAAGAAATATGAAGGAGCTCATGGACATGTACAATGAAACCCTTAATCTAGTAAGGTTTTCAGCAAGAAGAGACCTGCCTCTCCATAAGCAACTTAAGACCCTATATAGGCAAACCAGAAGCTTTCAGTCCCAAAACAAAAAGCTCAAAGAATAATTGCATCATTTCAAAGATGAACTGGACCAGAGGAACTTAAATGTTCTGGTACAAGCTGTAATAGAAAGAGTTGAACCTGTAGTTAAGAGGAGTACCCCTTCAAAGGAAAGTGATGTTGCTATGACAGAGGGAAGTTCTCTTGCAACAAGGAGGAGTGCTAGATTGATGAAGTAGATGGGAGGATGACAGATCCATTTTTGTGGGTGATCTCTTTTTTCAAGTTTGAAATGATCAAGGAAGTATGATTTTTCCACCTATACATGCATCTACAGGCTCCTAGTCCATAAGCTAATTTTTTTGTGTTTTTGAAGAATTGATTATATCACATAGAAAAAACACAGAGATTTCATAGCGACATGGCGCTACAGAATTTTCTATAGAGAATGTTCTGTAGTTGCACTACCAAATTCACTACTAAATCTCCTATCCAAACATAACAATGGCACTACAGAATCTGCAAAGCTATTTCACAGTGGCGCTATGGAATCTATAGAGTTGTTACATAGAAGTGGTGCTACGGAAAGAGAAAAGAAATTTTATGGGAGGTGCTACAGAATCTGTAGAGCTGCTACACAAGAAGTGCTACGAAATATGCATAGTTGTTTTGCAAAGGGTGCTATAGAATTGGCTGCCAAATGCGCTATATAATGGCACTACGAACTGGCCATTATAGTCAAAGTTTTGAATTCATGACTCCTTCCTGATTTTTGATGATGTGGAGAGAAACAAGTATCACAAGTGGCATCTTGGAAGCATCATACGAGCTTGGAGGATACTTGGCACTGAAGAATAATGTGCCTAATCTAGAATACATGCCATTTAATTCTTGTTAGAATGGTTTCCAACATGGCTCCTAAATTGTAGCAGTTTGTTAAGATATGTTAGTACAGGTGTTAGAATTTTAGTTGTTTTGGAGAATCCTAGGATAGGAAGGTCAGTTCGAACCTCTATTTGTTTCATTTTCTCTTTTGATTATAAATACATCTTCTAAATTATTAGAGAGGTTCGAATGGTTGAGCAAAGATCCATGATTGTAATATTTTGACTAAGTAAAATTGTTCTCTGGTTATGTATTGGACTTGAGAAATTTTGATTAATAGAAGTCGGTTTCCTTTTATCATCTTGTTTCTTCTTATTCTAAAATACTCATGATTGGATGATCCATATGAGATGTTGTGGTTATGTTATAATGGATGTTTGATTATAATTTTTCTATGAATATTTTTCAGTGTGTTTAAACTTTAAGTTCAAGAAGTTCTTGTGACTGAGTTTTTCTTCTCTTGGTTGCTTGAAGACCTAATGTTAACAGTAGACCTTTCCACCTTCCTCACTAAGTCTTCCTCCTATTCACTTTTACACCAAACCATTGACTGAAGTTAATCAAGACCTCATTTTCTTATGCATGCTAGCCCATATTTTTGAGTTAATAAAATGTTTTTCTAATTTTTGTCCATTTGACCTTTAATTACTCATTTACATTTACAAACATTTTTTGATGGGTACTGGGATTATCCTCTTGCTATATGAGGGTTATTGTTAGTGCTAAATGACATCAATGACAACCAACCCAATTAATCAAAAATCTCCCCCTTTGGCATTAATGGCAACACTCTGATGCAATATTGAAGTAGTGTCACTCATGCTCTCCCTATGACCATTGCTCCCCCTAGAACCATGCCTCTGTGATCTACATATGATAAATATCTCCCCCTTTGTCATCAATGGAAAAGGTATATTTCCATTTGGGGATGCTCCCCCTAACTGAATTGTCCTTGGGGATACTCCCCCTGACTGAACTCTTCCTGAAAATGATCTCCCAACCTAAATTGTCCTCCCTGTGGTGCTTCCTCATGTAAATATAAGACATATAATATAAGCATTCAAAAACATTCATTTTGGAGTATAAATTACTATGAGTCTTTGGATGTCTTCCACTTGTTCTTTTGTGCCCACATACTCAACTCTGATGTTCTTCTCTACAACCTGTTCTCACAGAAAGTGATACTTAATTGGAATTTGCTTTATCTTGGAGTGCATCACTGGGTTTTTTAAGATACTAATGGTGCTTGTATTATCACAATATATTGGAATGGGCTCATCATACTCAACCTGTATATCTGTCAGAGTTTGTTTCATCCATTGAACCTGTGTACAACATGTTGATGTTGCAATATACTCTTCTTCGGTTGTAGATAAGGATATTGATGATTGTTTCTTACTTAGCCATGATATTAAACACCCACCCAAGTAGAATGTTGCTCCACTGGTGCTTCATTGGTCATCAATGAAAACTGCCCAATCTGTATCTGTGTAGGCAATAAGTGATATATCCTTTCCTTTTGGATACCATAATCCAAACTCTTATGTTCCTTTGAGATATATGAAAATCATCTTCACTACTAATACATGTGATTCCTTTGGTGCTGCTTGAAATCGTGCCACGTGTCCAACTTCCTACATTACATCTAGTCTGGATGATGTCACAATAGTAAGCTACCAATCATTGACTTGTATTGCCTCTGGTCTGTAGACTTTGAATCATCATATTTTCTCAACTTGCAACTAGTTTGCATAGGAGTGATAACTGGTTTACAATATTCCATTCCGAACCTATTTATCATTTCTCTGATATACTTAGTTTTAGAAATAAAAATTCCTTGGTTGCTTTGATGTATCTGAAGATGCAGAAAGAAGAATAGTTCTTCAATTAATGAAATTTCAAATTCATTATGCATATCCTTTGCAAATTTCTATCTTAACCTGTCATTGGTACTTCCAAAAATAATATCATCAACATAAACTTCAATTAATAAAAAAATATCTTGATTTACCTTGATGTAGAGGTTGTTGTATGCACTTCATTTTCTGAACCCTGCGTGTTGTAGATATTTATCCAATCTAGAGTACCATGCTCTAGGAGCTTGTTTTAGACCATACAAGGCCTTCTTCAATTAACACACATAATATGTGTTCTCTGACAACTGAAATCCTTCTGGTTTTTCTATGTAGACTTCTTCTTCAATTTTCCCATTCATAAAAGTTGATTTCACGTTCATCGGATACACTTTAAAATTCATGGAGCATGCATAAGCTAAAAGCAATCGGATTGCTTCCATTCTGGAAACTGAGGAAAATGTCTCTTCAAAGTAGATTCCTTCAACTTGTGTGTATCCTTTACATACCAATCTGGATTTGTTCCTTGTAACATGTCCATATTCATTCAATTTATTTATAAATACCCACATTGTGCCAATCACATTCTTATTATTTGGTCTTGGAACCAATTCCCAAGTGTCATTCTTCTCTATTTGATCCAACTCTTCATCCATGGCCTTATTCCAGAATTCATCCTTGTTGGCCTCTTCAAAACTGTTTGGCTCAATCTCAGATGAGAGTGCTAGGTGCATTTGTTCTGGTGAACGGATTCTTCTTCTAGTCTCAACTCCTACATTTTTGTTTATGATAATCTAATCTGAAGAATGATTCTTCTGTACTCATTTTCTAAGTGTCTTTTGAGGCACTTGTTGAAATTTCTCTTCTACTTCTGTATGATCCTCTTCATCTTCCCCTTCTACTTCTTCTTCATCTTCTGCTTCTTCTTCGTAAAGTCGTTCCATTGATTCATTTTCTTCTTCCTTTAATTCTCGTCCACCTGTTTCATCAATTATTACATTGATGCTTTCCAAAACTTTGTTCAACCTCGGATTGTAACACCTGTATGCTTTTCTTGTACTTGAGTAACCAAAAAGTACTCCTTTATCCACATGAGAGTCAAAATTTCCCATTCTGCCATCTTCTCTTTTGATGTAGCATTTGCTTCCAAATACTCTGAAGTGATTCACATTTGTTGGTCTTCCTTTCCATATCTCTTAGGGATTTTTGTCAGTGTTGTTTCTAAGCATTAATCTGTTTTGAATGTGAGATTTTGTATGCACTTCATGTGTCCAAAAAATATCTGTCAATTTGGAATCCATTAGCATTGTTCAAGCCATTTCTTGTACTGTCATGTTCTTTCTTTCAACAACTCCATTCTCTTGAGGTGTCCTAGAAATGGAGAATTGCCTTTTCATTCCATGTCTTCTATAGTAATCCATAAATTCCTTTGAAATTAACTCTCCTCCATTATCAAATATCAAACATTTGATTTTTGAATCCATTTCATTTTCAACCATTTCCTTGTAGACCTTGAAGTTTTCAAAAGCTTCTGACTTATTTCTCAGAAAGAAAACTGCAGTCATTCTTTAATAATCATAAACTAATAAAATAAAGTATTTATCACCTTTTAAACCCTTTGTTGTATGGTCCAACTATGTCAGTATGAAAAATTTCCAATGGTCTTGTCGTTGAGTATTCCTTTGATTTGAACCTGGTCTTTGTTTTCTTTCCTTGTTGACAATGCTTGCATAAAGTGTTGGTTGGTTTCGTGATCTGGGGAATTTATCTAATGGATTCCTTTCTGATAACTTTAAGAAGGTTTTGAAAGTGTATGTGACCCATTATTTTATTCCATAGCCAACCTTCATCTTCCTTTCCTACACAACACTTTTCATTTCCAATTTCACTTAGTACAGATATGTTGCTTGAATTTCTTGCAGTTGTTGCAATCAATTTTCCTGAACCTTCTTTTCTTATCTCGCACTTCTATGAATCGAAAGTAATTTTATAAACTTGGTCACACATTTGAATTACACTTAGAATATTATGTTTCATATCTTCTACTAGTAGAACATTTTCTGCCTTGGTATTCTTGTTTCCAATTCTGATTGTGCCTTTTCCAATGATTTTAACTGAATCGTAAGTTCTGAAGGAGACTGGTCCATCTCTTTCCTTTCTTAATGTAAGAAAACTATCTTTATCACCTGTCATGTGTTTCGAACAGCCACTGTCAACATACCAACCATGTTTGTTCTGCTTAGCTTGTAGATCGAGTGTGCATTCTTCATTTCTCTATTGATTATGCTTTCTTATCCATGTCCTCTTTTGAGGTTTATGTCCGTGATTGTTGTTGTTCTTGTGTGGTTCTCTAGGAGGGACTTTGATTATGAAATATTTGGCCATGTGTCCAAAGTTGTTACACTTGTAGCATTCCACTTCAATGCTCAATTATTCAAACATGTTGTAACTTCTTCTCTGTGTTTCACTAGGCCTTCTTGGATAACCATTTTGTGTATGACTTTCAAAGTTGTTTATGTTCATGTTGTTAGCTCTGCAATTTACAGCTATATGTCCAAAATTATTGCATGCATAACATAAACCAAAAAATCTAGTTTGATACCTGGGAGTTGAATATATTCTAAAAGGAGTTACTCTTATGAATCCTTCTTCTTCCTTACACCTATGTATTTATGTTGGTCATTGATTCTAAAATATGAATCTTCTTGGTGGAGGAGTCTCCATGTAATCTTCCTTGTAGGTATTCATATCCCCTTTGATTGTTTATGCATAGATTTTTGGATATGTTTCTTGTTCTTTTGTTTTGGAGATTGATCCCTTTTCTTTCTGATTGTATCCAAGTCCAGACTTGTCATGATGAGGCTTTTGATTGTTGATAATGTCATTCAAAACTTTTGAGTTGTTCTGCATATTTTTCTTTTGAAGATTCTTTCTTAATGTAGCAATCTCTGCTTCCAAATTTCCAATGATTTTGTCTTTTTCTTCTAGTTGTTCTTTGAGTGCTTCTTCAATTCTTTTATCTTCTTCTATTTGAACCTTCAAATTTGTGATCATTTGTTCTAGTTCTTGAGTGTATTCTTTATTTTCTAGTTCTTCTTGTAGCTTCTTTTTTTTCTTCTTTTCTCTTCTTATAAATTCTATGGCACACAAAAATTCTTCTCGGTAGTCAACTTCTTCCTCTTCATATTCTTCTTCGGTGTCTTATTTATCAGAGTCTTCTACTTCCATGATGATGTAGGAGAATCGCTCCACCTCATCGCACGCTAGCTCATTTACACGCATGGTGCGCATTCAAGGAAGGAGAGGCGTCGCCCTCTCATTTTTTCCTCGAGAATCTAAGGTGTGATCCAGGCATTAATTGAAGACAAGTTGGAAGATCCAAATAGTGCTTTCACACAAGCTGTAGATAAGGTCACCATTAATAGGATAATGGAAGAAGGGATTTGTATCCGATTTGGAGAAGATTTCCATCATTATAATATGTCCATTAGATAGGTGTTTTAAATGGTGATTTGACACCACTAGTTTAAGCTTGCGAGGGAAGCTCATAGAGCCCCTCTCATATAAATATTTGAATTTGTTGCAAAGTAGAGGAGAGATGATAAGAGGTTAGACAATAAGGGGTTAGATAAAATAGAGTTAGCCAAGGAGAGAAACACAGAGAGTCGAGACTCAGTTGTAGCTCGGACTCCACCATTGTAATTTGGAATTCCACCATTAATAGAAAATGACAGTTTTTCATGTTTTACATTTATGTTCAATGGATGATGTGTTATGAATGTCTTTTACATGTTTGTGAATTGTAGATGAATGTTAGAAATCATTTGCAGGGATAGAGATACAGTTTTCTATCTGAGAGTGTGTTGAGTTAAGTCTGGTTCTCTATGCTAAGTGCAAGGAGTGTGCGACAGAGATTCGAAACTACGTAATCCGATGCAAGGAGTGTGTGTCTAGACTCAACAAAGTCAGAAGATAAGTTGCTAGGAGGGCACACCAGATTAATTTACAGACTCGGGGAGAAATTTCAAGGTGGTTAAGTTCCTTGAAAAGAAATATTGTGTGGAGAGAAGCACAGTCCAGAGTTATTGAACACTTTGGAAAAATCTTCTAGGAGGGCATCGAGATAGTGTGAGAATTCGCAGGAGAAACGCGAGAGAAGGTGTTGGAGAAAGCCATAATTGTTGAACATTTTGGTGAAAGAAGGATTTGCAAGAAGCGCATTGACAAAGGAAAGGAGATGCCTTAAACCTTTCCATAAGGCTGAGGGATAAGTCATCAAAGATATGAGACAAGCATAAGGAGTGTGCCTAAGATGTTGTAAGTTGGCCTTACAAGCTCAGAAATCCGAGCGAGAAACTGCCAGGAGGGCACGAGAAACTCGCGGGGGAACTTTGAACCTTGGATGTTTTTCAAGTCGAGCAAAGTCACAGGAGAGTTGCACAGATTTATGCTAGAGGTGCAAAGATACTTCGAGAACATCCTAAGTCTCTAAAGGTGAAATTACACTAAGTGTGCAGAGGAGTTGAAAACTTGTCGAAGTCCCAAAGACAGAGAAGTCATCCACCATTGAGGAGAATACAGGTGGCAGAATATCGAGAAGTTCGAGAGAAGGAACTTTGGAAGGTTTGTTAGGAGCAAACAAGAGTCTTCACAAGGTCGCGAAGAGAAAAGTAAATCTAGGCCATTAGATCTGGAAGACATGTGGTAGAGAGTCATCTATTTCAAAGTAGGAACCCTTCAGATAAAAGAGGAGGAGAATACCCAAAGATCTGGGGAATCCAAAGCAATCCTAGCCGTCCAAGGGAGGAAGACAAGTGGAGTGGGATCGAAATTTCATTGATTCACAAGTCGGGAAAAGCATGGTCAAGAGGAGAGAAGACTCGCGAGGTCCGAACTTGCGAAGTGATCATAGCCATTGATCATGGAAGGAACATGGATTGTAGATCTGGTCCTGAAGAATTCGTCGATTCAGGCAATTGGGAAAGGAGGAAGAGAAAAAAATAGAACTCGCGAAAGTCTCGAAGCGCAAGGTCACGAAGGGAGTTGACCCATGGTCTTAGTCTATGGTCATATTAGGGAGAGAGCCTAGCATTGAGATCTAGTGCATTTTGGCATAAGATTTAAAATCACAAAGGAGAGGGTCCACAGGTGTCCCATAGTGGATGTCAAGAAAGAGAAAAGGGCTTGTGTCAAGTTAAATCGGTTCCATCAGGAGCCTAACGAACCATTCGGTTCAATGACTTGAACGATCCTAGACCAGGATGTCACGTCAGCCCCAAAGGAGTTGGAGAGGAGGTTGTCGCCACATGAATAGAACTATTTTTGTCTCACTGTCACTGACTTCATCTTCATCTGATGAGGAGATGTCTTATTTGGTGCATAAGATTTTCTTGAAAGCTTTTTTTGTGGTTATTTTGCCTTTATATGTTTGTTTTCTATTTGAGCAATCTTCATCATTCCTCTTATTTTTCTTATAAGGAAATTTGTTAGAAAAATGACCAATACCATTACAATTAAAACAAATCAATGGAAAATTACCTTTATATCTATCATTGGTTCCCTTATTCGATCTTCTAACAAAGTTGTCCATTTCTTCATCATCTTCTAAGATTCCATTGTTGTTGCTATGTTCTTTTTCTTTTTTCTTTCCCTTTTGCTTTGACCTTTTGGATGCTTTGAAAGTTGCTTCTTTTATATCTGGATTTTCCTATTCAGTTCTCATTTCATATGCTGTGAAGATTCCATGTAGTTCATCCATGCTTATTGAATCTAGATATGTTCGTTCTTCTAGTGTTGATATCTTAGGATCAAATCTCATACGAAGAAATCTTAGTACCTTTTGAAAAATTATAGATTATTTAATTTCTTCTCCCAATCCTATGATTGCATTTACTGTTTCATCGACTAGTAAGAAGTAGGCTACAATATTCTCATCTTCCTTCATCTTTAGTTGTTCAAACTGACCTCTGTAAGTTTGAAGATTTGTTGCTTTGACTTTTGAATCTCCTTCATAAATATTTTGAATTTTGTCCTAAATCTCTTTAGTGGATTTACAATGTATAAATTTGGTGTATATTAATTGACAAAGACCATTCAGAAGTGTATTTTTGGCTTTGGAATTATTTTTCCTGAGTTTTATTGCTCTTTAGTTTGTCGGCGGAACTGTTGGTTCTTTGTATCCATCTACAACTGATTGTCAAATTTCAAATCCCTATGCTTGTATATATGTTTTCATCCTTCTGCTCCAAAATGAATACTTATGTCCATCAAACTGTGGTATTCCATTTTTATACATGTTGTTTCTCTCCATGATCTACCTTTCAGTGGTTAAACCGATTTCTGAAGGAACCTGCTCTGATACCAATTTTTGGATTACTGATAGGGGGGGTGAATCAGTAATAGAGAAATTTAATCCTTTTTAACCATATAATGCAAGTGTTATATCAATGTAGCATTATCATCCAATAATTGCAGAGTAAATAAACCATGAACAAATGAACGATCATACACATACACAGTACACCAGTGTTTTTGAGAGGAAACCCAAAGTGGGAGAAAACCATGAAATAGTTTTTCTTATATGTATTTAAGAATTACAATCATTGGAAGCACCAACTTCCTTTGTTTTCTAGCTGCAACTGGAAGGAGCCTTCAACCCCCTAGTTTCTCAAGCTACAACCTGAGGGAATCTCCAGACTCCAACTCCCCAATTCTCTGGCTACAACCAGAAGGAGGATACAACCCCCTATGTTCTTCGGTTATAACTAGAAGGTGGCTAGAACCACATGTCCTTTCCCCATCCAACCTCCCTGAAATATAAGTAGAATGATGGAACCATTATCACACTATCATTGTGAGATATACTACTGTAAACTTGTACCAATCAACCTGTAATCAACCTGTACCATAAACAAGTGCATCAACTATGCACCAACCTATACCTCAACCTGTAACATCAAGGAGTTCATCAACCATGCACCAAATATGTACCAATCAAGCATCAAATACGCATACACTATGACACATCAATATGTACCAACATCATCAACTATACACCTCATGTATGTGACAACTCATCAACTACTTCTCTCAACCATGTACCCAACATGTACCTTAACCAAAATCCCTCATCAATTTCATCGTCCAAATCCGATTTGTAACTTTGTAATAGACCCGGTGTATATGATCACATACCTACAAACCTTCCTTAACTTTAACAACAAGAGACTAGCATTTTCATTAAACTTTATTTTAGTCTCACATGACTAATTTTGGATTAGTCAAAACCCTAACTTGCAATAATCATAACTATGTACCTGTAATGAATAAAGATCTAAAAATGGTACACAATGTTCTTCAATGTATTTTATGCAATTCCTCCATATTTCACTACTTGGAACCTCTCATAAAAGGGGTTATAGAAAAAAAAGGCATACCTTGTTGAATTCTAGTTTATTCTAGAAAGCGAACTTGTAGAGCATTCCCCGCACGGAATATTTGTTGTATGGATCTGAAATTTGTACACATAATACTAGAAATAGTACTCTAACCAATAAATTTGGTCTTACTGAATTTGGATTTGTTATGAAGAATTTGTGACGTTTTTACCCGAAACACTTGTTTTAGACTAGTTTCAAGACTAGCCACAAACCCTATTTTCCACAGCGTGTAACTCCAAAAATACAACGACCCACAAGATGAAATTTGTATCACGTCTACTTGGATATGTTTCCTCAATGGCCTCCCAATTTCACGGTCTGAATCATTCTAGAAAAAAAATTATTGTGAAAATGGTGAGATGACATGTAAATAACATACCTTAGAAAGCATCATCAAAATAATTTATCCTCCCTTGAATTTTGGTCTTTTTTACTTCACCTTCCCTCTGAAATTAGGCTTAGATATAATTCGGTTACCCCATTCACTTGTATATATTCAATATGCTCAAGTGTGATTAAAATGAGAGAGCCTTGCCTCTTATTTATACTTTCATGTAGCTTCCTTAAGGGGTTACCTTTTAACCATCTTAACCCACTTTCCCTATTTTAGGGCTAACCCACTTCTAACCACTTTTCCACTTAGTAATTTCTCCATTAAATTTATTATTTAAATAATTTATTTTGTATCCTCTTTGACTTATAGTACACTCATCACTTCACTTTATTATATAAATAATTTCTTCTTTGCAAACACTTTGACTACTTTGACCTTTTGGGGCTTCTAGATGACTCATGAGGGTTCTCCAACTTTACATGGCCATAACTGTCTAACCGTGAGGAGTTATGTGACGTTTCACATACCACCGGAAATGGAATGACATGTAATATCCATCTAGAATATTATTTCCTACAAATATATCAAAAATCATACCATTATCCATCAAACAAACTTGGGTCCATTACCCAAACCATTGTGTTACCGAAATTCGCTACAGGACTTTCTTCAAGGGTTGAAATCAATGAAAACCAACCTAATTAATCAAAAAGGATAAATTCTAGACATATCAAAATGGTACTCCATGGATAAGGTAGAGGAAAAAGTTTCTCACTTCACCCAATAAATATTTTGGGGATTGTTATCCCCTAGACTAGGGATAACTAAGGAGATCATGCCTCGAGGCCCACGGGTCCTAGACATGGAGTGTCAAGAGCCATAGGACTTGAGCATGGCCCTGGAGGGTCCCTATTTTATTCATTGCATTCCACTTATCACCAGTATCAGTATCCATCCCACCATACTGGTCCTAAAGTAGCAGTGAGCCTTGCTACATGAGGTAATGAATTTGGGTATCATGGTATGTATCACTCTAATTTTTGAAGCACTTGAACATGTTTTATTGAATCCTTCTTCAATTTCATGACATTTTCTTGGAAATTATTCTCTTTGCCTCGTTCATACCTATAAGGGTGACACGGTACCCTAGTAAGTCTATTTCCCTTTAGGATGGGTTGCTACTGGGTGGATCTGTGAAAATTCATCGTCTGTTCCCTCCATATTTGTCACTTTCCATCTTTATTCCTTCCATCTCTCGTATCCTTGTTTGGGAATTGGGATTGTCTACACTAGGAAGGGTTGTACCTTACCTTGTGGGAAGAAGGGGCTAAAGGCCTAGAGGGTAAAATTAGCTTGAAAGAGTTAAAATCCAATTTTAAAACCTTTGAGATGCTTCTCCCAGGGATCCCCGAGAAAGCAGTGAAAATATTTTCAGTAAGAAAAGGGGACCCATTAGATAACATAAACACTCAAGTTACTATTCGATGGATAGGAGGTATCATTACGAGTCAGCCTATTATGACCATGGGAATGTAGCGGTATGAAAATACCACCTATCTGGTCACCAAGCCAGGGTAGTGGCTCTTGATGCAATAACCAAGAGAAAGGGGGTATCATCATGATACAACCTTCTCATTTCCATGAAATGTTTGTGGATAACGTTGTCACCTCTGATCATCAATCCAGGATAGTGACCCTCAACTATTTCCTTCAAACACAAGAGAAAAAGATCAAAAGAAATAAAGCTAAGAGTAAAAGTAAATGAATGGATAGGAAACAATTGCATTCATGACAAGGTGCAGCTCGCCCTCTACAAAGGCACCCACGGGTAAGACTTTACATTTCCTTGTTATTACATGCACCCCATGCCACCTCATACACTTACATGACTTGGATTAGATCACACCTTGGAAACACCCCAAACTTAAGGGAGGTTAGCCCAATAGGACACCATGAGACCCTTTCCAAAACTAACTTGTCAAATTGCATAAAGTCTTTGAGCATTTGTTTTGGGTTAAATGGGTTTTGATGCACATGATCGGATAATTTAATTATTAGATGTGATTTACATGCTATGATCCCTGTGACTTATGAACCCCTTACTATAGGACCTTTCTCGGTGGACAGGTACACATGAGGGAATGATTAGCTCGAACCTTCATGGGGGCTTAAATCCCACAGATGGATGTTGAAACCCTAGCCAAGGATAAGAAGAGATTGAAAAACTTTCATTGGGAGAAAGAAGGATGTTGCCTTTGGAGGAACCTTGGTAGACCTAGACCCAGGAGATCTTTCTCTTCCCACATGAACGTTAGCCCTTGAGGGACCTGGACGTCACCATGATAACCCTAGACGTTATCCATATCTAGGGTTTCATCTTTGGAGGCATTACTGAGCCTAGTGGCACGTGTGGGCATCATTTTAGGCCTCTAGAGGCTAAGTTCTCCACTTTCCCAGCTCAGCGTTCCACATATGGGGCTCAATGTCACCCTAGAGGGGCATGTCATCACCCTTGGGAGAGTTTCTGGATGCAAATTAATTTTATTTTGTTTAGATTTAATTTGTGTAAAAAATTGGCCAGGTCATCCCAACAATTATAAATTGAAATTAATTTTAGGTTAAATTTGTATAAATAAGCATAAAGTGACATTCATTTTAATCACAACTTGTCCTTGGAGACAAGAGGTCTGAAATTTGTGCCCTATTAGGGTTATTGGATGAAATTGTGAGGCGCCACTATTGTTTAAGGCTTGTATTTGCAACTTGGATCAATTTTTGGAGTTTTATGGTGATCTTGCATGGTATACTCATGATTATTCTTGGTGCAAGTAAGTAGAATATTCATTTTGTCATCTATTGAATGGTTTAAGGTATGGTTTTATTTTATCATACAAGATTATGAAATTGCATGGTGTATTTAATGCTTGAAGTAAGAAACTTAAGTTGCTACTTACTTACTTTTTATTTGCCAAGCTTTCACTAAACTGGTCTAGTAACTAGTGAAACCCTAGAGCCCTAAATTGCTAGCACTCTAGAGGGTTTTCATTTGGTTATTGTTGCATAAGTTTTACTCCATAGAAAGGCTAAGGAGAGAAAGGCACTAGGGCCTAGAAGTGCCTACACCCTATCACTTTGTTTCTTAAGGTCAAAATCTAGGAGGACTTAAGTTTCTACTCCTCCTAGAATTTTTCCCTCTTAGACTTTTGTGTATCATCATTAATTTTCATCCTTAGAAGGAGCCATCCACATTGACTCCATTTACCCCTAAGAGGCATTAGTCTTCAACCCTTTTTTCTTGACAAGAATCATCAAACTTGAAACTCAATCTCTCTACCTTATACCATACTAACCTAAACTAACTTTCTAACCTAGTCCAAGAATACTAACCACTAAGTTATTGTTGTTATAATCACTGCTACAGCCATCATTTTGCAGCCTATCCAAACTTGTTTGACCACTTAAATCAAACTAGAAATTGTATAAGGCAAGGTACAATAAACCAAGACTAAAGTGTGCATCAAATTGCCTTTCTAAATACTTTTATGAATATTTTACTACTACTGTCTTTACTTTATTTTGTTGTTGCTACAGTTATCCTTGGCAGAGTGTTGGAGTTTATTTTTTGATTGACGTGTATCTTGAAATTGTATAAGACAAGTGTTATCATTCCAGGACTTCACAATATCTTGTTATATTGTCTATTCAAGTAGATTTTTTGGATGTTATTACAATTATTATTAATTAATCATTGTTTCTATATATGTATCACTTGTTTCATACATTGATTGGTAGCAGTCATCTCTATAAACTTGAAGTCTTGTTGAAGCATTATTATAACCCTAATTTGCACCAGACATGCTTACCTGGCATCAGGCCATCTCAAATTCCTTCTTTGCCAAAACACTATTGAACAACTCTTCTTAAAAACCCCTTTTATAAAGGCCCATGCACCCTGCTACGTTACTACACACATGTACATGCTAGCTAACCCAAGACATCCTGCATGTACCTACAAAAGCACAAAAAAAGGAAAGTTGACGATGGAACACACAACTTGTTGGATTACTGAGAGGGGGGGTGAATCAATAATAGAGAAATTTAATCCCTTTTTAACCATATAATCCAAGTGTTATATCAATGAAGCATTATCATCCAATAAATGTAGAGCAAATAAGCAATGAACAAATGAACAATCATAGACATACACAATACACCAGTGTTTTACATGGAAACCCAAATCGGGAGAAAACCACAGAATGCATTTTCTTATATGTCTTGAAGAATTACATTCATTGGAAGCACCAACTTCCTTTGTTTTCCAGCTGCAACTGGAAGGAGGCTCCAACCCCCTAGTTTCTTAGGATACAACCTGAGGGAAGCTCCAATTCTCTAATTCTCTGGCTACAACCAGAAGGAGGCTACAACCCCCTATGTTCTCTGGCTACAACTAGAAGATGGCTACAACCACCTGTCCTTGCCCCGTCCTGCCACCCTGAAGTAGAAGTAGAACAATGGAACCACTATGAGATATACCGTTGTAAACCTATACCAATAAATCTGAACCATGCATCAACCATGCATCAACCTGTACCTCAACCTGTAATCAACTTGTACCATAAACAAGTGAACCAACCTGTAATCAACCTGTACCATAAACAAGTGCATCCAACCATGTACTGAGTATGTACCAATCATGTGTCAACTACTCATCAACTATGACTCATCAATATGTACCAACATCATCAACTATACACCTTATGTATGTGCCAACTCATCAACTACTTGTCTCAACCATGTACTCAACATGTACCTCAACCAAAAGCCCTCATCAATTTCATCATCCAAATATAATTTGTATCTCTGTAATAGACCTAGTGTATATGATCACATTCCTTCAAACCTTCCTTAACTTTAAAAACAAGAGACTAGAATTTTCATCAAACTTTTCTTTAGTTTCACATGCCTAGTTTTGGATTAGTTAACAACCCTAACTTGAAGTAATAATAACTTTGAACCTGTAATGTATAAATATATGAAACTGATACACAATTTTCTTCAGTGTGTTTAATGAAATTTCTACAAGTGTCACTATTTGGAACCTCTTAGAAAAGGAGTTATAGAAAAAATGGCATACATTGCTGAATTCTGGCTTATTCTAGAGAGCGACCTTGTAGAGTGTGCCCCGCACAAAATATTTGATGACATTATATAAAACTATTACAAAGAATACTATAGATTGTACTCTAACCATCACATCTGGTCTCACTAAATTTGTATCTGTTATGGAGAATTTATGACATTTTTACCCAAAACACCTTATTTTGACTAGTTTCAAGACTGGCCACAAACCCTATTTTCCACGGAGTGTAACTCCCAAAATACAACGACCCACAAGATGAATTTTTTTTCACAGATACTTGGATATGTTTTCTCACTTTCATAGTAATTTCACGATCTAAATCATTATAGAAAAAAAATTATAGCGAAAATGGTGAGATGACTTGTAAATAACATACCTTAGAAAGCACCATCAAAAGAATTTATCCTTCCTTGCATTTCGGCCTTCTTTTCTTCACCTTCACTCAGAATTCTGGTTTAGATATCCTTGGTTA
>ML803343.1:27541-49424 GCA_009831015.1 Picea engelmannii | reverse complement strand
AGAGTTGACAAGAAAACTCCAGATGATTCTCATGTCGGTGGTAGTGGGAAAGTAGATCTATAGAGTGGATGTGCATGTGGACGAGCACAGGTGAACGTGTGAAGACTTGTTTCTTCTGTGTAATGCAGTGAATCAGAGCTATGACATCCCTATGTATGTGCCCCTAGTGGATGAGCACTAGTGGGTGTATCAAATCCTTTGCTATATACTATTCAAGAGTCATAACTACCTGTAACCCTAATTGTTATGTAAAGGGTTCAGGTCAACCCCACCTTAATATGTCTAATAATAAATGTAAATGATAATTAATATTAATATTAATATTAATTATTATAATAGTAATAATAACTAATAATAACAATAAATTATATAGTGACTTAGAGAGCTCGGCCCTGTTGATCCAATAGATGCCATTGTTGATTGGACAAGTCTAATATAAGTAAGGGATGATTCTCCATTGTGGAATCATATCATACTTAGGAGTTTGGAAATTTCAACAAACAATTCTTACTTGGATAAAGGTGTGAAACTCTCTTGGGCGCTAGGGTTTCTAGGGCTTAAGCACCCTCTTGTGTGCTAAGTCATTCTTGGTGGTGAAAGGTCTTTCTCTTGAAGAATATATCAAAGGATTTCGCTGGATTTGTTTCCCTTGTTGAGAAGGGTTTCCCATGATACTTCTTGTGTTCTTGTGCATGGTGTTTCTTCTTCTGATCTTGGTTGTTGCAACATTCTTGTTTATGGTTAAGACATGATGAAATTGAAATGAAATACATGCTTAACATAATGCTTATGAAAAATCAACACTTTGGTGGAGTGACTAGGTTGGTTAGAAGTGATTCCTAGCTAGGAGTTGTTGGATAGTGTTTTGTACTTCGTATGTGTGTGTGTGTGTGGAGTGTTCCAGTGATCCAAATTTTGTGTACCAACGTATTTGAATTTCAAATTATATTATGTTCATGGTTAAATAGATTCTAGCGTTGGTTGTGCATGATGATTTGACATGAAATAGCATTGAAATGGCTAAGTGATTTAACACATAACTTGAAGACAAAGGAGAAATTTATTATTGTTATAATTTGTGGTAATAAAACATTTTATATTTGTTATATGCTTGGAAAAGTGTGCCCTAAGGGTTGTAGCTTTGTGGTTTTCAAGTGCACTTGAATGGTATTTATTTTCTTAAGCTTCCTTATGAAATTGGTTTAAAGAGAAGTGAAATATTTTTGTTGTAAATTCATATTTCAAATTCATCCCTAAGATTGAAAGTTTACTTAAGGTGATATTTTTTAATTTGCATTAAGTATGTTGTTCTTAAACAAAGTTGGTTTGTTTTGATTTACTTCTAAGCGATGTTTGAGGTTTCTTTAGTTATTTTAGTATAATTCATTGAATCTTTAAATTGTAGTTTAGGGTAAATTGAAATCTTTGTTATTGAGCCTCCAAAATTCACAATTTAATTGCTAGTATAAGCCCTTTTTCAACCCACTCGACCTTCCTTTTGGGGATTGAATGGTGAGATTGAGTTATTTTTTCATGAGAACACTATAGAAAGTTATCCCCGGTTGCTTTGTAAAATAATTAAATTTCTATATAAACTTGAAGCCCATATTCGTTAAATTTCTATATAAAACTTGAGGCGGATTCCTTCTCATATACTTTTAAATAATTAAATTTAGCTCATTTTATTCATCTTTTATTTCTACCTAAATTCGTCCAATAAAACCGTTCTTCTTTGCAAAATTTAATGTAATTTTAGTTATGTTTGTGATAGAAATAACTAAAATAGCTTAATTTAGACGCAAATGTAGACTTAGGAAATCTTATAGAAGAATAAGATTAGCCAACAACGCTATTATATCATATTAATAAACTGATAACATATTATCACAGTTTTTACAGGAGTAATAGGATTAAAGAGGAAGCTATTTTGAGACACATAATGACTAGGTATTAGTTACTAACATATTATCACAGTTTTACAGAAGTAATAGGATTAAAGAGGAAGCTATAACATATTATCACAGCTTTACAGAAGTAATAGGATTAAAGAGGAAGCTATTTTAATACATATATTATCACAGTTTTTACAGGAGTAACAGGATTAAAGTTTTTACAGGAGTAACAGGATTAAAGAGGAAGCTATTTTGAGACACATAATGAGTAGATATTACTTACTAACATATTATCACAGCTTTACAGAAGTAATAGGATTAAAGAGGAAGCTATTTTGATACACATAATGACTAGGTATTAGTTACTTAATACTTAGTAACTAACTACTGTATATACTCAGTAACTAACTAATTACTGTATATAAAAAATTTTAATTAATATGAAATTTTTATAATGTATAACCTATTAAGGGTTCCCCTTAATCGTAGTTTCTTTGGAAGCTGCAATGTGTACACAGATTTTTATTAAATTTATAGATTCAAAAATTATAAATATAAAAAAATAATATAAATTTATATTTATTAAAAAAATATTTAATATTTAAAAAATTATTTTATTCAATTTAGAAATTTGAAATTTATAAATATAAAAAGTTTTCAGTTCTAAATTTAAATCATTATTCATAAATTTAAAATTTGCAAATATAAAATTTTCAATTATATTCTTTAAGAAAAGTGGAAAACACAAATCCACATTGTATTTTCAGGTTGACAGTTGGAATTGCTAGAATCCATTGTAATATAAGAAGCTCAGTGAACCTTGCCATGCTCTTAAAATCTTCACCATAGGAAGCCTACATAGAGGTAGAGGAGAAAAAAAACCACCACTAATGAAAGTAGTAGAAAAAGGACACGAGATAAAAAGAGACATGAGATATAGAGTTGAAAGCACAATCCAGAAGCCAGGGTTATAATGTGAAAAATATGCTTGACAAAATGATCCACAAACTATGTAGGTAGAGCACTTGGCCACCAACAAAAATAGCTTAGAAATGAAATAAAAAATCAAAACATAGTTTCTCCCTTAAATGTTATTTGAATTATCTATTAATAGAATCCTATGGTTTGAGCTTTTAATCCTCCTCAGCAATGTTTTCAATCAATAGATCATATGACATTGATCATGTTTTCAATTAATAGTTTCAATGTGGAAGTGGCAACACTATGTAACAAGGGTCTAATAAAAGTATTAGCATGAAACATAAATTTGCCAAAAAAATTGTGCTTTTTTAGAACTTCGCTACATGCAAACTAGAAGAAAGAGAATATGTAGAGAATTCTTAAAACATTTTCTTTGTCAATGTAATAAACATTAGTAGATTTTAGTATTGGATGGGGATTTTTTATGATTCAACTTGAGATTGTCCTTGAAGGTTAGTTGCAATGTCAATTTCATGTGATTTGTAATTTAAGGGATGCATTACCAAGTTTTAATAAAATGTTACACTTTTAGGAATCTCTTCTCAAGATTAGTCTAGTGGTTTGAGATGGTACTCATTAGCAACATGGTGGAATCCAAACTATGGGAATTATGCTTTGGGATTGAACATGGCAAAGCATCTTGTTAAACAAGTGTTTATTGGAGTAAAGTCTATAAATAGCAAGGATAACACATTTTGTTTGCCAATTCCCTATTCATTGGCACTAATTCATGGTTGCATAAGACCAAATTCCAAGGTACATTGATTCTTATAAATTCAATACAATGTGTATAATATTCATAAAAATTGTGCTTTATTAGAACTTCGCTACATGTAAACTAGAAGAAAGAGAGTATTTAGAGAATTCTTAAAACATTTTCTTTGTCAATGTAATAAACATTAGTAGATTTTAGTATTGGATGGGGATTTTTTATGATTCACTTAAGATTGTCCTTGAAGGTTAGTTGCAATGTCCATTTCCTGTGATTTGTAGTTTAGGGGGTGCATTACCAAGTTTTAATAAAATGTTACACTTTCAGGAATCTCTTCTCGAGATTAGTCTAGTGGTTTGAGTTGTACTCATTAGCAACATGGTGGAATCCAAACTATGGGAATTATGCTTTGGGATTGAACATGGCAAAGCATCTTGTTAAACAAGTTTTTATTGGAGTAAAGTTTATAAATGGAAAGGATAACACATTTTGTTTTTTGATTCCTTATTCATTGGCACTAATTCATAGTTGCATAAAACCAAATTCCAAGGGATATTGATGCTTATAAATTCAATACAATGTGTATAATATTCGCAGTGAACTCTCATAATGCATCTTAGAGTGAGTAAAGTGTCCATAATGTTTGAACTCTCAAGGCAAAGACTTCTTCTAGGTCACATGTTCCTAGATGAACTGCTTTTTTTCCAAAATAAATTGGAAATGAAGAAATGTGGCCTCTTTTGTAACGAAAGAGATCTAGTCTAATGTGTTGATTTAGCTTTTACTTTTATTTTTATATGAAACAATAGTTGTGCTTGTTTATTTTGATGATGCATTTCGTATTTAGGAGAATTGAATTTAGCCTCGAACTTTTCAATAACCAAGAGGTACCTTTGCAATTAATTTTTTCAAATGTTAGATCTTAAGGTCAAATTAAAAACAATGAAAGTTTCAATAACTTAGTGTCGAAGTGTTGGGAAGACCTACACTTTATGGATTTTGACATTTTAGTATGTTTTTATTAAATAATATTGTTGGTTGATTTTTTCCAAACAAACATATTTATTCATAAGAGATCCACATTTGGTGTTTATACCAATGAAGTGAAGGGTGAGTCAGATTGGAAATGTGATCTCATGATAATGCATCCTTCGTGAGAAGAGTGGACACATCCACATCAATGAAACTTATAAAATGAGAAAAACAAACACATGTTTAATAAATGGATGCATAGTAAGGTCAAATATAAGTACTAAATTAAGTTTCAAAATTAGAAAAAACATGTTAAAAAGATGCATTCATCCTTAGTCAAAAGAACTTACACATGCAAAATATTTTCCTAGATTTAGTGAATACTATTAATTTGGAATTTCACAAAGGGGATTTACCAATGCACATTACTCCTTTTGTTTATTGACTATCAATCTTATTGAGGAAAATGTACCAATATGATGTGATCCTAACTTGCAAGTTAAGAACATAGATAACGATAATGCTAAAGCTTTCCATATGGTAGTCTAGGCATTCAACTTATTTGAGTATATAACATGGAGCAATTCAACAAGTAATAGGTAATTTAATTTAGCCATACTCTAGATAATATCTTGAAGACATGTGGATGAATAGTAAATGTAGCATAATAAATTTAAGTTTTGAATATTTTAACAATTGAGCAAGAAAGCGGGGTTTGTAGGTGCAAGTTTTTTTTTTAATATAAATATATTTTGAAATGTACATGTAGTATTTTTTAATTAGGTTAGAGATTCTCCTTATTAACTTTATAATATAAATGGATCCATCAATAAAAATTGTGGTGTGGAGAATAGCATGTACTTTGATATAGTAAACTATATTGCTTATTTTTATTTTTCTATGTTATTTATTTATTTTTTCTATATCTCTAAAGATGTTTTTAAGGGGACACTTCCTTAACAAATTATCATGGTTTATCAAGGATCTCTTGCATGCAACAAGGAGTTAAGTTTTAATGTTGTTATTAGGTTATTTACAAATTACATGAGCATTCATTTCTAAAACAACAGCATAAAGAGGATCACTGAAAGAAACATAATCACAAGGTACACAGCATTTTATCTTGGGAAACCCTCATGGGAGAGAAAACCCAGCAAAACTTCCTCAATAATAGATTGCCAATACAATGCCAAGACTAAGACCAAAACACCAAGAATAAACTAAGACTGAGCATGCGCCTCTCTTCTCCTTCCTCCTCTGCAACTGCCTTCAAGATATGTGCACTAGATGAGTGAGTGTGAGTGTGAATAAGTGAGGAATCTTCTCACATATAAATACTAGTTGAGGAGGCACTAGGGTTATGTCTCTTCACATGGTAGGGTTGACTTCTTATAGAAGTGGTTAAAACCACTTTATAAACACTAGGGTCTCACTTTACAAATACCACCATATAACTATGGTTTGACCAATCCACAAAAGGGGATTTGATATTATACAAGACCTGACATGATCAATCCACAAAAGGAGATTTGATATATAAGATAATAACTCAATTAATTATAATATTCTTCGAAGTTACAATGTTTCAACACTCCCCCTTAACGAGAAGGGTATTCTACTGACATGACCCAATAAAACATCATCAAGAGAAAGAGAGAGCGGCATCATCATCATCATCATATGGAACATTGAGTGGCACATCTACAAATCATTGAATTTTTTCTCAACATCAATATAATCATCGTTCACAGCATGGAGTTGGAGTAAAGTCATCATCACCATCATCAGCATGAAGCTAAAACATCAACGTCAATAGCATGAATTTAGAACAACATCATCACCAACAGGACAAAGTTGGTACAACATCATCAACGGCACGAGGATGAAACAACATCATCAACAGCACAAGGTTGGAACAACATCATCAACATATGGAAACCGAATGAGGCAGGTGCAACAACAATATTTTGCGGTACTTTGACAGAACATCCTTACTAGACCTTCAGGATCCTCCCAGGAATCATAATATTCCCTAAGATATAAAATCCTAACAAGCTACCATGTGGTACTCTGACAGGTCGTATTTACCGAACCTTCGGGATTTGCCTAGGAATCATAATATTCCCTAGGATATAAAATGCTAATGGAGCTACCACTACTGACCACAGCTGGCATATACATGCATGGGTACTCTGACAGACCATCCTTACTGGACCTTCAGAATCTACCCAGGGATGATCGATCCCCTAGGATATAAAATCCTAACGGAGCTACATGTTCTTGGTCAAGATACCATAGTATCATTGGCATCACTCCCCCTTTCGAGGGAGGTCCTTTCAGATAATACCAAGCTTGTCTTAGAAGTATTCAAACTTTACATGAGACAAAGGCTTGGTCAACACATCTGCAACTTGCTCGTCTGTTCCAACATATTGGAGCTTTACAGCTCCCCTCTGCACCATATCATGAATGTAGTGATACCATATCTCTATGTGCTTCGACGTATCATGGAACATTGGGTTCTCCATCATCTTTATACAACTCTGTTTATCACATAAAATCATAGTGGCTTCCATCTCCATATTGAACATACATGTCAACAACTTTCGAATCCATATGGATTCACAACTGGCGGAACATACTGCAATGTATTCTTCTTATGTCGTGTTGAGAGAAATACTGGATTGCTTCCTGCTTTTCCATGAAGTCATGGTTGACCCCAAACTGAAACAATATCCTGAAGTGTTCTTCCTTTCTAAAGCACTTCCAACCCAATCTAAATCAATATAGCCATACAGTCTGAAGTCATGATATCCAGTATAACAGAGACCATAATCCAACGTACCCTTAAGGTATCTCATCACATGCTTTGCAGCTACAAGGTGAACACGTCTGGGCTCCACTAGATACTGACTTAAGGTGTTCATAGAAAAGCACATATATAGCCTAGTATTTGTCAAATACATCAACGATCCAATAATATTTTTGTATAGAGTAGCATCAACCAACTCTGAGGAAGTATCAACCAGGAGTTTCAAATTTGTTTCCATGGGTGTGTTCATGGCTTTACATTCCAACATGCCAATTCTCTTCATTCTTTCAACTACATACTTCCCTTGGTTAAGGAAGATCTTATTTGGGCTCTGTCAAATTTCAAGACCTAAGAAATAATGCATCAGACCTAGGTCTTTAATCTCAAACTCTGTAGCAAGATTCTTCTTGCAATCTCTGATGAGATTTTTTTTCCAGACGAGAATAAATCATCAACATATAGTAGCAATATGTCTGGCTCATCATTCATAACCTTGAAGTAAAGGTTAGAATCATCTTTACTCTTGGTAAAGCCCAAGCTCGTGAGGAAACTATCAATTCTTCCATACCAAGCTTTAGGAGCTTGCTTCAACCCGTACAGAGCTTTCTTCAACCTACAGACATGAGTCTTTATATATTCAATTTCAAACCCTTGTGGTTGTTCTATATAAACTTATTCTTCAATAACACCATTTAAGAAGGTTGTTTTCACATCCATCTGGTGTAACTTCCACTTCCTTTTGGTTGCAAGAGCTATGATGGATCTGATAGAAGTGTATCTAGCTACAAGAGCAAATGTTTCTTCATAGTCAATACCTTCCTTCTGAGAAAATCCATGAGCCACAAATCTTGCCTTATGTTTTTCAATACTTTCGTCTGTTGCATGTTTTATCTTGTATATCCACTTGGAAGATACCACATCTTTGTTCTTTGGTCCGGGAACTACTTCCCATACATCATTCTTTATAATGGACTGGTATTCTTCTATCATGGTGTCCATCCATTCTTTCTTTTGAATGGATTCTTCAAAGAAAGTAGGTTCCTTTTCTATGAGATCACACACCAAGGCCATATAGCTAGAGAATGGCTTAAGTTTCTTGCTTTGTCTCATGGTTCCTTTTGGGGCACCATTCTTCTCTGCATATTGAATAAGTTCTCTCTCACAAGCTAGCTTTATCTTGTGATAGATTGTCATACGGAGAGGTTCTTGAGATTATATCATATCATGATCTTCTGGAATCTCATCATCAGGGGTAATTGTAACTTCCTTCACGGGTTCTGTAACTCTAGGAGCTACAAGTTATTCTTCATATACTTCTTCAAGATGGCATTTCCTTGATCTTTTGAGTGTTGCATCTTCATCAAAGGTTACATTTCTGCTGATCTCAATATGATGGTAACCTGGTATGTAAATTCCGAAGGCCTCAGACACCTCACAGTATCCAACAAATATTCATTTCTTTCCTGAAGGATCCAACTTAGTTCTCTTTTATTTTGGAATGTGTACAAATATTGGACAATCAAATAATTTTAGATGGCTTACTTTTGGCTTCTTTCCTATGAACATTTCTTCGGGGGGTTTGAATCCAAGTGCACTATGGGATAATATATTTTGGACATATATTGTTGTTCTAGTTGCTTCATCCCATAAGTGCATTGGAAGATCTTGATCGTGAATCATAGTCTTTACTACTTCCATAATTGTTCTATTATTTCTTTATGGTACACCATTTTGTTGAGGATTATAGGGAGTGGTGAGCTCTCTCTTAATCTCAGCATCTCTGCAAAAGCTTCCAAATTCATTTGAAGTGTACTCTCCTCCATTATCTAACCTGAGTATCTTGATTTTCCTTTCAGAGAGGTTTTCTACCAAGACTTTGAATTCCTTGAACTTTCCAAGTACTTCATCTTTTGATTTCAAGAAATAAACCCAAGTCTTACGAGAGTAATCATCAATAAAGGATACATAGTATACATACCCGCTTAGAGAGGTTGATGGCATTGGACCGCATACATCTAAGTGGACAAGTTCCAAGATTCCTTCTGCTTTATTGTCTCTCTTTGGAAAAGGATTATTTATGTTCTTCCCTTGTGCACATAACCCAACATCCCTTTACTATATTGCCAAGAGAAGATCCTTCACACCACAAACCCTAGAGCACACAAGAAGGTGCTTCTATGACCAAGAAAAATTGCGCATAAGATAAGTGTGCACTTTAGCCATACAAGTAGGTTTTGAGAGAATGAGATAATGAATGAGTGAGTGATCCAAAACGGGGATCTAACTCTCTAATAAATACATGGCCTAACTCAACATTAGATGTTTCTATTAGCATAATAGGGTCGACTTGTACAACTCAATAATATAATTATCTTTTACACAATATTAATTATCTCTACACAGTAGGGCCGACTTGTACCCTTCACAATACAAATTAGGGTTACACAATAGTCTTACTCTTTGAAAATATAGCAAGGGGTCTCACACACATCCTCTAGTGATTTTCCACTAGGGACTAGTCCACATGTGCTCAACCACAAGGACATCACTCTCAACAAATTAACTCAACTAAATCAATAGGAGTATGATCTGGAGATCCATCTCAAGCCAACTCAACTAAGTACAATCTAGAGAGCCATCTCAAGTCGACTCAACTAAGTCCATAGGAGTCCGACAAGAGACCATCTCAATTCATCTCAACTCGGTGCATAGGAGCATGACAAGAGACCACACACGTCATCTCAACTTAGTCCAGAGGAGCATGACTCACCCATCGCATGGACATTCTCATGGATCATCTCAACTCGGTCTAGAGGAGTATGATCTGAGGAATGCCTCATAAAGTTGCAATCATCAACACTCCCTCTCAACTAGGGAGGCATTCTCCACCAGGCCAACTCTCTCACGGAAGTACTCGAACTTCGTCCCGACAAGCGATTTGGTGAAGACATATGCAACTTTATTGTGTGTAGAAAGGTATTGCACATGTATTACTTTCCTCTGCACCATATCTCTTATGTAATGGTATTTGATCTCGATCTATTTCGATTTATCATGAAACACAGGATTCTCTGAGAGCTTCACACAACTCTACTAATTGTTATGGATAACGGTGGAATCCATATCATGTCCAAATAATTCTGCAAGGAGCTTGTGAATCCACCCTGCTTCGCAGGCTACCACACATAATGCAATGTACTCTGCTTATGCGGTACTCAAAGCCACATAAGTCTATTTCTTGTTGCACCAGGAAACCATGGAAGATCCAAAAGTAAAGCAACAACCGGAGGTGCTCTTCCAGTCCACTGCACTCCCTGCCCAATCTGCATCGGCATATCCCAAGTCTCATGTCTACACTAGAGGCATATCTCAGTCCATAACCCACTGTGCCTTGTAAATATCTCAACACATGCTTCACTGATATCCAGTGTGTCTGTCTCGGCTGACTCATAAACTGACTGAGTATTCTCACTGCATAGAATATATCAGTTTTGATGTTAATCGGATACATCAATGATCTAATCAATTGTCTGTAAAGATGTGGATCAATCTCGCCCAAATCAGAAGAAGTCTTGTTCAGTTTCTTTAGATTCATCACCATCGGTGTAGGCATGGGCTTGCAGGTTGTCATCCTGAATTTCTTCAATATATCAACTGTGTATTTCCCCTAACTCGGGAGAATCTCATCAATCCTCTACCACACTTCTATTCCCAAAAATGAGTGCATCATACCAAGGTCCTTCATCTCGAATTCGTAAGCCAATGCACGCTTGCATTCAACAATAAGGCTTTATGAACCGATGAGGAATAAGTCATCAACATATAGGACCAAAATCAGGCACGCATCACCAACAATGTTGTAGTATAGGTTGGGATCAGCAACACTATTGTTGAAGCCCAAAATCATCAAGTATCCATCAATCTTCTCATACAAAGCACGAGGTGCATGCTTTAGTCCATACAGGGATTTCTTCAACCTGCACACATGAGACTCCTTCTCATGTATCACAAATCCATTTGGTTACACGATGTAAACTTCTTCCTCAATTTCTCCATTGAGAAAGGTTGTCTTCACATCCATATGATGTAGTCTCCAACCCATGGATGTGGAAAGGGAAATAATCGTACGAATGGAAGTGTATCGGGCAAAAAGAGCAAATGTATCCTCATAATCTATTCCCTCCACCTAAGAGAATCCTCTAGCCAAAAATATCGCTTTGTACTTCTCGACACTTCCATCAGTTTCATGTTTTATCTTATAGATCCACTTGGAAGTCACTACAGACTTCCCTTTCGGTCTCGGAACAATATCCCACACATCATTCTTCATGACAAATTAATACTCTTCAGTCATGGCATCTTCAAAACCTACTGACCTCTTGCTTCTCCATGACAAGAAGGCTCAGTATCAATGATGTGGCTCATAGCTGAAACATAGCTCGAAAATCCATGTGCTCTCTTTCTCTCTCGAAATGTACCACGAGGAGTTGCATGTCCCTCTACCTCTTGCAGAGTCTGTCGAGCCCATGTAGGCCTCTTCTGGCCTACTGCAATGTCTCTGGGAACATCAACTAGAGCTACGGGATAAACTGGATCAATAATTGTCTCCCTCTGAACTGTTGAAGGGGGAGAAGATATTGTCTCTTCTTTTTTCTTGCTGCCAACCTCCATATGAGATTCTCTGGAGCTTCAGAAGGATATCTCTTCCTCAAAGGTAACATCTCTACTAACCTCGATTTGTCTCTAACCAGGGATGTAGATCTAGTATGTCTTCGAAGATTCATTGTACCCCACAAATGTACCCTTTCTACCTAAAGGATCTAGCTTGGTTCTCTTTTCCTTGGGTTGCTATCCTGGAGACATCCATGCCTTCTCAGGTCCTCTACTACCTCTACAGTACTTTACTAAGAAGAAATATGGGCTCTCGTACCAGGGATCATGGCCCTTCAATAATGAAATAAGAAATCGGGCCTCCCATACTAGGATAAGAACCGATATGGCCTCATGTAGGGATAACAACCAAAATGGCCTCTTGTACTAGGGATAATAACCATCCAAGAAACAAATTGGACTCCCGTACCAGGGATAATGGTCCAAGTCATGAGGGCTCCCATACCAGGGATAATACCCTTCATTATCAAATGCAAGATACTACAGAGTAATGATGAAATCAAATAAGGAATGTAGTACAAAACTTACCTTAGTCTACAATCGTGCTCAATCTTGCTTTCAGTCCTCCTCAGAAGATTGAGATAGAGAAGAACTCATCGTCGTTCTTACTTGCATTCCTTGACTTCTTTTGAGGTGGCTTATGTTGCTTTCCTTTCTTCCATAAAGGACAATGATTCGCATAGTGACAAGGGTTTGATCATAATGGGAACCTTGCACATCACTAGTTGCAATTCTAGTCTCCTTGTTGTCCACCAGAGCTTGAATAAGGTGCACTTATAGCACACACTCAAAAGTCACGCCAAGGATCATTTTGAAACAAGTTTTCAGAAATTTGCTTCCTGTAGCAAGCCTAAAATTTGTGCCCAAGATGAGTCTCAAGTTTGGCCTAGTTGCTCCTCAATCTTCGCTTGGTTATGTAAAATATGGTTCCAAACTTCACCCTCAAATTTTGCATGACGTATGCCTCATTGCCTCAGAAAATTCAGCTTGCAAAAAATCTCATATTTTCCCTTATCTCTATCAAGGAATGGGCCTCAGAATAAGCCTGGATTTCACTTCAAATTTGGCCTAAAATGATTCAAAATATACTTCAGAACTTGTACTACAAACCTTCCTGGAACAAACTTATGGAAGCTGATAGAAAACTCACTTTTTTCACTTGAAACTAGCCTCAGACCTGCTACAAAGTTGCCTCTGATCCTCCACAGAGACTGCATCAAAAGCACCACAGGACTACCTCATATTTATTGTTTTCATAGCCTCAGATCTGTCACAAAAAATCGGTCTTAAGTCTGTGGTTAGGGCTCCTTCTAGATGTGGCATCCCTAGAGGGGTTTCCCCATGTTGTGGTCTCCTTTTAAGACCCTAAGCAAGGCTCGACCAAGCCAAATAGGCATGTGGCTAGTCTTAAACTTCACCACAGGGTCCAGCCCTTTCCTTACACCAACGGTAGGGGTCTAGCAGCCCTTAAAGTTCCACGACCTGCCTTCATTGACTTTGCAATAAGTCATCTTCAAGAACACCGCTCTGATACCATGTTGAATTTTTAATGTTTTCTCAAGCACATGTAGTTTATTTTCATTTTAGTATGAACTTGAACCATAAACAATGCAGAAATACAATAGTTTTCGTAAACCAAGATCACGATAAGAATAACCATGCACAAGACACAAAAAGTTATCCTGGCAAAACCCTTCTCAAACAAGGGAAAAACCAAGCAACCCTTTACCATATTTCCAAGAGAAGACCATTCACACCACAAACCCTAGAGCACACAAGAGGGTGCTTCTATGACCAAGAAAACTTGTGCATAAGAAAAGTGTGCACTTCAACTATACAAGTAGGTGTTGAGAGAATGAGATATGAGTGAGTGAGTGATTCACAACGGGGATCTAACTCTCTAATAAATACATGACCTAACTCAACAATAGATGTGTCTATTGGAACAATAGGGATGACTTGTACAACTCAATAATATAATTCTTTTACACAATATTAATTATATGTATATAGTAGGGCCGACTTGTACCCTTCACAATACAAATTAGGGTTACACAATAGTCTTACTCTTTGACAATATAACAAGGGGTCTCACACACATCCTCTAGTGCTCTGCCACTAGGGACAAGTCCACATGTGCTCAACCATAGGGACGTCACTCTCAATAGATTAACTCAACTAAATCCATAGGAGTACGATCTGGAGAGCTAGCTCAAGTTGACTCAACTAAGTCCATAACAGTCCGACAGGAGACCATCTCAAGTCATCTCAATTCAGTCCAGGGGAGCACGACAAGAGACCACACACCTCATCTCAACTCGGTCCATAGGAGTATGACTCACCCAACACATGGGCGTTCTCACAGATCATCTCAACTCAGTCCAGAGGAGTACGAACTGGAGAATGTCTCATGAAGTTGCAATTATCAACATTTATGACATGTCATGTGCTTAGAGGCACCACTATCTATGAGCCAATTATCCTCTCCAAGTGTCACGGATCCTAAGAGGGTTGAAAACAAATCATAATCTTCAATCTCTTCTTTAGTCAACTTCTTGGGTGGCTCATCATCTTCAACTACATGGGCATGATGTCTTTTGTTATTTCTCTTCTTGTATTCTTCCCTTCTTGCGAGAAAATTCTTAGCAATGTGTCCCATCTTATTATTAGAATATAATGGATGTGCTCGTTTAACCATAGACAATATCACTATTGTCACCCAACCATAGGCCGAAGCCACCCTCGAGCACCTTAACCTTTACAGAGAATCATTCTGGAAGAAAACCCTAGGCTAGATAGTCAAACAAGATAGTGTACCTCTCTCCAAGGATAGCGCACCAAATAGGATTAACAAGAGCTGATTAGAGATTCCAAACCATAACCAAGAGAGAGTCCAAGCCAAAACCAAAATCTATTAGCTACAACAGAAACTCTCCTCCAAACTTGCGCACAAACTAGCCAACTGCAGTGCGCACAAGTGTTGCTTCTGCAGTTCTGAGAATGCCTGCCAGAATGAAGACTGGCCTCCTGTATATATAATAAAACTAGCAAACTGCTTGGGCCAACTTCTCATTCTGGGTGCCTATTTACTTAGTATATAATATTTCCTTTAGCTGACTTCTTCTCTTGGAGGCTAATAACCTAATACAAACTATCATCTTGAGTCTACTTATCTTCTAGGGTTATTAGCCAACTAATTTAGGGTTTCTTCTTGCTTCCTAGAATATTCTATTCTCGTCAGGTTTACACGTGGAGGTAAATACCTCCCACATATACCATAATATCAACACTCCCTCCTAGCTAGGGAGGTATTGTAGGTAATGGTCTTGAGAACAAACATACCATTCGCCCAGTAGCATCAACATAGTCGTATAGACTATCTCATGATTAGATCATGAGCACCATCATCACTATCAGTGTCATCAACGGAATCATCTCTCGAAACCATACTCCATCTAAGTAATCAGACGTGATGTTGGATAAGTCACTCACTCCATAGAGTGACACGAGAACCTTTCTTCTGATCCGGACATATGTCCTAGAAGAATAAATGTCCTGGATCATTTTCTGTTTGGGGAAACTCTGTCGATTGATCATCCATCTAGTTGATAATCATTTACAACACTACTAATAATATTCAAGGTGATCGGAGCAATGTCATTCAATAGAACACAACTATGTCTATCCATAGTAGTACACAACTACAATCCAATGGTACACTGACACACCAAGTAGCACACATATACTTGATCAGTGACATATAGTCACAATCAGTGGAATACATCCACTACAGTCTCCATAACAATCATATCATGAACCTGCACAGAAAACATTGTTATGGTATATAAACTGAATCATCTAGGCCATTCTTCCCCTCACGTCTGTGAGGTCTGGAAGAGCATCTGCCCTAAGAAAGTAAAACATCAATGATGAGCTATCTGGACTATTCTTCTCAAGCAAGGAAGAATAATTGTCCCAATTTCTGAGCCTGGACCATTCACCTATCTGGTCCATTCCTCTGGCACTAAGCAAAGTGCAACCTAGAGAGAATGAATCTTCCCTAGGGAATGTCTGTCCTTGACTATTGAACCTGGACCATTCGCCTATCTGGGCCATTCCTCGGGCACTAAACAAAGTGCAACCTAAAGAGAATGAATCTGGCCTAGAGAATGATTGTCCGGACCATTTCCTAAGGAAATGACTATCCTGCACCAACCTCCAAAATGGACCATTCTTCGAAACTTCTCACAACTATGCTATTCAAAAGAATGATTGTCCGGTGAGGCGAACCAGTCTTCTTGACCACTACTAAGAGTGATCATCAAGAAGAGAGATCGTCCTAGGCCATTCCCTATGTTAACCACAAGGGGAATCATTGTATATGGTACATTGGAAATCCATCAAACCATTTTCATTATGAAAATGACCATTCAATCTGGACCATTTTCCGAATTGGAAAATGCTTGTCCATCAGAAATCTCAAACCACTTTCCGAACTGGAAAGGAATTGCTCATCCTGGACCATTTTTCGAACTGAAAAATGATTGTCCATAAATCAATAACACATCAGTGCTCCCTCCCAACCTGGGATTCATCTCTTCCTTTTTCAATAAGGAAGTCATCTCCATGAGCTCCAGCTTGAGTACACAAACTCTTTCATCTTGAACAGAGGCTTTACCAAAATTTATGCTTATCTGCTCATCTGTGGAGATATATATTGGAGAACCACTTCTCCTTTCTGGACTTCATCATGAAGAATGTAATTATTGATATCAATGTACTTCGGTCTTTCTGGAACACTAGTGTTCTCTGAAGGCTTCATATAGCTCTGATCATTATAGTTGAATTCATCTCCTTTGTTTTCTACTAGCTCATAATATCGTGGCAAGGCTCAAACTGGAACATATCCATGTGGCACTTCTTCTTTCATCATGAGAGTTTGTCGTGGATGAGAAATCCATCATCCTGGACTTCTTAGTAACCATTCTGACTTTTATCATAGAATATTTTCACCACGCTTGTGTTGTGCATGAGAAGCTTTGCACCAAGTTGTTTGAGTCCATACAAAATATTCTTTCATCTGCATACAAGGGTCTCTTTCTGTTATACCTCAAAGTCGTGAGGTTGCTCTACATATGCTCTTTTTCAATTATTCTGGAGAACATTCTTTGCATTCATCTGATGTTAATTCCAACCCATGGATATTGTGAACGATATAATGGCTCATGTAGAAGTATATCTGGTTTACTGGAAAAAGCAATCATCATAGTTTTCTCCCTCCATCTGGGAGAACCTCTAGTTCTAGATCGCTCAATGCTTACATTCATGAGTCTTCCATACATTGTTCTTCATCTCATCTTTCATTTCCTCTGCTTGATTGCTTTTAGTGAGTTCAGATAAGGTTGGTAGCCTTGTGATCCTCGATACAATGACTAGTTGTTCTGACTTTTCTTTCTCTCTTGGAATCTTCATGTTCTTCCTTATGTTTCTCTTTAGCTCTTAGGTCCATGGAGTTTTCTATAGATTCCATACCCTGAAGATTCCAACTTCTTCCTTTCATCATAGGATCATGGATGTGGATGGACAACCAAGGATACTTTAAGGTTTCTTTTCGAAGAAGACTTCTTTTAAAGTCAAACTAAACACGTGTTGCTTTTCATGGTTGCTATCATGGATAGATACTTCATCATCTTCAATGGATCATATTAATTAGGATTATCTCCCTCCTAATCCTTGCTTCATGCATGAATGCATTCTCTTCTTTTGGAAATATATAATCAACTCCCTCCATCGAGGAGAGTCCATGCTTTCGTCTGCATCCTTATTGCCTTCTACAAAGTGTCACGAATATTTTTTCCAATTTCCTCCTGATTGCTTAATTCTTTCTATCTTTACTTCTTCTAGGTTTCTTCAAGATTGATTATGATTTCGGCTTATCTTGCAGATGTTACTTATGTAATAGCTTCCACATGAGTTGTTACCAGGGTTTATTGATGTACTTCATCCTTTCATGTGTATTGCCTGACTTGTAGTCATTATGATAGCAAGTTTTTATTTTGTTGATCTTCCATAGGTTTAGTTTCTCTTTGAACATCTTATCTTCTAAGAAATAGATATGCAATATATGTATGGAAAACATGGTACGTACAAGAACTATGAAGAGTGTTGTTACCTTGTCTTAAAAGAAGAAATATGTTTTGTCCTGCTTGGATTTCTTTGAGGGTTCCCTTTCTTCGGCAACTGATGCTTCGTGTGTTTCCTTCCCTTTCTTTAACTCTAGACAATGATTCTTGTAGTGACCATACTATCGACAATTGAAGCATTGTATTCTTTACATATCTTTCTCTTGATTTGGTTTCTTCCTGGAGACAAACTTTTTTTTATTCCTGAAATTCTTGAACTTTGTTGTGAAGGCTTGATCATCGTATTTCTTTTGGGGTTTCTCTTTTGCACTGATCCTTGATTCATATTATGCACAGCACGTCCAAAGTTCTTCAAATGTAGGATACTCCTCAATTGTGTTCATGCTTGTGGCAAATGCATCCCATGTCTTGGGAAGACCATTGAGTACTATATTTACCAGTTCCTTCTCGGAGATGACTTCTTCAATAGCTTGTAGTTGATCTCTTATCTGAGAGATCCTCACAAAGTATGATGTTATGTTGTCATCATCATTCATCTTCATGTCACGAAGCTCATTCTTCAGACTCATTACTTGTCCAATGTTTCTGACTGAGAAGAGGTTTGTTAGGGCATCGTACATCTTCTTAGACGAATCAAGATGGGAAATGTAGGGTATCAAGTGGTATTTTATAGAATCCACTATGATACTCATGGAATTGATGTCATTGTCTTTGAACTTCTCCATAACTGCAACGTTCTGCGATTCCTTCTCTTTTCCTTCTTCAAACTCTGGTTCCACAATCTTTCCTTTCACGATATCCAACACTTTTATTCTTGGCAAGGATGAGATCAATCATTGTCTTCCATGCTCTGAAGTTAGAAGCCCCATCTAACTTGTTTTTTGACTTCATAGAGTGAGTCATGGTTGCCTTGACTTGGTCAACCCTAGATTTGACAAAAAACTCAACCTTGACGTCTTAGCTTGCTGAGAGTACCAGGAGTTGCGCTAGGCTAGGGCGCACTAGTCTATCTGAAAATTAGGTCAATCCCCTCACTTAAGGTGCCTCAACGAGAGGATTAGGGTTTCTACAACTGCATCTGCTAGTAACCCTAGCAACATTGCTTTAGTAACTTCTCATGCTAGAAACCCTAGCGGCAGTTCTTCAACAAGATTAGTATCCTTATGGTTATGCTTCCTTCCAGTGGTTAGACTGAATGAAGGAGGTGTGGGCCCATAACCTGTTATAATATAATGGATGTGCTCATTTAACATAGACAATATCACTATTGTCACCTAACCATAGGTCGAAGCCACCCCCAAGCACCTTAACCTTGACAGAGGATCATTCCGGAAGCAAACCCTAGGCTAGATAGCCAAACAAGATAGTGCACCTCTCTCCAAGGATAGCGCACCAAATAGGAGTAACAAGAGATGATCAGAGAGTCCAAACCATAACTAAGAGAGAGTCCAAGCCAAAACCAAAATATGCTAGCTGCAACAGTTGCAACGGCAGCTCTCCTCCAAACTTGCGCACAAACTGGCCAACTATAGTGCGCACAAGTGTTGCTTATGCAGTTTTGAGAATGTCTTCCAGAATGAAGACTGGCCTCCTGTATTTATACTAAAACTGGAAAACTGCTTGGGCCGACTTCTCATTATGGGTGCCTATTTACTTTGTATATAATATTTCCTTTAGCCAACTTCTTCTCTTGGAGGCTAATAACCTAATACAAATTATCCTCTTGAGCCGACTTGTCTTCTAGGGTTATTATCCAATTAATTTAGGGTTTCTTCTTGCTTCCCGGAATATTATATTCTCGTCAGGTTTACATGTGAAGGTAAATACCTCCCACAGCTACCATAATATCAACACTTATCACAATGATAACATTGATAAGAAGATAAATCTTTTCCCTTTCTTTGACCCTTATGATATTTTTGGAATCTCTTTGGAGGGTGAGATTCTTTATGAAAGTGGGTCTCCTTTTGAAAATGAGACTTTTTCTTTCCTCATTTAGCATGAGCAGTTAGGGCTTGATCTTCATCTCTTAATAGGATGGCTTCTCGGTTGGCTACTCTTGCTTCTTCTTGAACACATTCTTCCCATAAACTGTCAAATTGGAGTTTCTCTTTTCTTGCACAAATAGTTTGGATGAAGGCATCCCAAGGTCTTGTGATACCATTAAGAGTTGTCATTATAAGTTCGTCTTCATCTAAGTTGTCTCCAATTGCCTCTAACCATTCCTTGAATTGAGAAACCCTAGAGAAATAGTCTTGAATTGTTTTTCCTTTCTACATCTTTGTATTCTTGAGTTGGATTCTCAAGTTCATCTTTCGATTGGTGTTCTTTCCTTCATACATTCTAATTAGGGCATCAAACATATATTTTGGAGTATTCTTAGAAGACACTTGAGGGATCAAGTGGTCTTTAATGGAATCTGCAATTGTTCTTTTAGCCCTAATCATATCCTTCTTGTACTTCTCTTTGGCTTCATCTTCTTCGGGTTCCGATACATTCTCTTTTATGAATTTTGCAAGGTCATTCTCTTCAAGAATGAGTCCAATTTTGTACTTCCAGACAAGAAAATTTTCCACACTTTCTAACTTGTCAACAAGCTTGGTGCTTGCAGACATCTTGACCTGGAGCTAAGAAAATGACCAGAAAATGAATCTGAACTTATCAGGAGATGCATTGGGCTAAAGCGAATTGGTTGGAGCTCATTGTTTCAGAAAATTCCAAGTTTTACCCCTTGAAACTTGACCTGTGCAAATCTGGACTAGTATTGGTTTTGGTTTCCTAGTTTTATGGTACCATCCAAAACTAGGGTTTGAATTTTCAGAGAATATGGCCACTGGAAAAGTTCACTCAAGTTGCCAAAAGATGTGTTAGGACAAGACGCACTTCCCAAGATAGTTTTTGGTCAAAAATTCCTCTTCAATAAAAAGGCCTAATTTCTTTGAATGGAAACAATGACATTTTTAGATACCCAGTGAAAGGTGCTATATTCAGTCAAGATCAGATACCATGTTAAGTTTTAATGGTGTTATTAGGTTATTTCCAAATTACATGAGCATTCAATGCATTTCTAAAACAATGGTATAAAAAGGATCACTAAAAGAAACACAAACACAAGGTATGCAGCATATTATCCTGGGAAACCCTCATGGGGGAGAAAACCCAGCAAAACTTCCTCAATAATAGATTGTCAATACAATGCCAAGACTACGACCAAAACACCAAGAATAAACTAAGACTGAGCATGTGTCGCTCTTCTCCTTCTTCCTACAACTGCCACTGCCTTCAAGATATGTGCACTAGATGAGTGAGTGTGAGTGTGAATAAGTGAGGCATCATCCTCACATATAAATACTAGTTGAGGAGGCGCTATGGTTATGTCTCTTCACATGGTAGGGCCGACTTCTTCTAGAAGTGGTTAAAACCACTTTATAAACACTAGGGGTCGACTTTACAAATACCACCATATAACTATGGTTTGACCAATCCACAAAAGGGGATTTGATCTTATACAAGCCCCGACATGATCAATCCGCAAAAGGGGATTTGATGTATAAGATAATAACTTAATTAATTAGAATATTCTTCAAAGTTACAATATTTCAACACAAGGTATCCCTTTATGTTATTGGCACATAGTAGGTTACGACATTATCCAAAAAAAACACTCTACTTTCCTTTTACAACATATCCACCTTACATT
>ML803343.1:0-27441 GCA_009831015.1 Picea engelmannii | reverse complement strand
CGTACCAGGGATAATGGTCCAAGTCATGAGGGCTCCCATACCAGGGATAATACCCTTCATTATCAAATGCAAGATACTACAGAGTAATGATGAAATCAAATAAGGAATGTAGTACAAAACTTACCTTAGTCTACAATCGTGCTCAATCTTGCTTTCAGTCCTCCTCAGAAGATTGAGATAGAGAAGAACTCATCGTCGTTCTTACTTGCATTCCTTGACTTCTTTTGAGGTGGCTTATGTTGCTTTCCTTTCTTCCATAAAGGACAATGATTCGCATAGTGACAAGGGTTTGATCATAATGGGAACCTTGCACATCACTAGTTGCAATTCTAGTCTCCTTGTTGTCCACCAGAGCTTGAATAAGGTGCACTTATAGCACACACTCAAAAGTCACGCCAAGGATCATTTTGAAACAAGTTTTCAGAAATTTGCTTCCTGTAGCAAGCCTAAAATTTGTGCCCAAGATGAGTCTCAAGTTTGGCCTAGTTGCTCCTCAATCTTCGCTTGGTTATGTAAAATATGGTTCCAAACTTCACCCTCAAATTTTGCATGACGTATGCCTCATTGCCTCAGAAAATTCAGCTTGCAAAAAATCTCATATTTTCCCTTATCTCTATCAAGGAATGGGCCTCAGAATAAGCCTGGATTTCACTTCAAATTTGGCCTAAAATGATTCAAAATATACTTCAGAACTTGTACTACAAACCTTCCTGGAACAAACTTATGGAAGCTGATAGAAAACTCACTTTTTTCACTTGAAACTAGCCTCAGACCTGCTACAAAGTTGCCTCTGATCCTCCACAGAGACTGCATCAAAAGCACCACAGGACTACCTCATATTTATTGTTTTCATAGCCTCAGATCTGTCACAAAAAATCGGTCTTAAGTCTGTGGTTAGGGCTCCTTCTAGATGTGGCATCCCTAGAGGGGTTTCCCCATGTTGTGGTCTCCTTTTAAGACCCTAAGCAAGGCTCGACCAAGCCAAATAGGCATGTGGCTAGTCTTAAACTTCACCACAGGGTCCAGCCCTTTCCTTACACCAACGGTAGGGGTCTAGCAGCCCTTAAAGTTCCACGACCTGCCTTCATTGACTTTGCAATAAGTCATCTTCAAGAACACCGCTCTGATACCATGTTGAATTTTTAATGTTTTCTCAAGCACATGTAGTTTATTTTCATTTTAGTATGAACTTGAACCATAAACAATGCAGAAATACAATAGTTTTCGTAAACCAAGATCACGATAAGAATAACCATGCACAAGACACAAAAAGTTATCCTGGCAAAACCCTTCTCAAACAAGGGAAAAACCAAGCAACCCTTTACCATATTTCCAAGAGAAGACCATTCACACCACAAACCCTAGAGCACACAAGAGGGTGCTTCTATGACCAAGAAAACTTGTGCATAAGAAAAGTGTGCACTTCAACTATACAAGTAGGTGTTGAGAGAATGAGATATGAGTGAGTGAGTGATTCACAACGGGGATCTAACTCTCTAATAAATACATGACCTAACTCAACAATAGATGTGTCTATTGGAACAATAGGGATGACTTGTACAACTCAATAATATAATTCTTTTACACAATATTAATTATATGTATATAGTAGGGCCGACTTGTACCCTTCACAATACAAATTAGGGTTACACAATAGTCTTACTCTTTGACAATATAACAAGGGGTCTCACACACATCCTCTAGTGCTCTGCCACTAGGGACAAGTCCACATGTGCTCAACCATAGGGACGTCACTCTCAATAGATTAACTCAACTAAATCCATAGGAGTACGATCTGGAGAGCTAGCTCAAGTTGACTCAACTAAGTCCATAACAGTCCGACAGGAGACCATCTCAAGTCATCTCAATTCAGTCCAGGGGAGCACGACAAGAGACCACACACCTCATCTCAACTCGGTCCATAGGAGTATGACTCACCCAACACATGGGCGTTCTCACAGATCATCTCAACTCAGTCCAGAGGAGTACGAACTGGAGAATGTCTCATGAAGTTGCAATTATCAACATTTATGACATGTCATGTGCTTAGAGGCACCACTATCTATGAGCCAATTATCCTCTCCAAGTGTCACGGATCCTAAGAGGGTTGAAAACAAATCATAATCTTCAATCTCTTCTTTAGTCAACTTCTTGGGTGGCTCATCATCTTCAACTACATGGGCATGATGTCTTTTGTTATTTCTCTTCTTGTATTCTTCCCTTCTTGCGAGAAAATTCTTAGCAATGTGTCCCATCTTATTATTAGAATATAATGGATGTGCTCGTTTAACCATAGACAATATCACTATTGTCACCCAACCATAGGCCGAAGCCACCCTCGAGCACCTTAACCTTTACAGAGAATCATTCTGGAAGAAAACCCTAGGCTAGATAGTCAAACAAGATAGTGTACCTCTCTCCAAGGATAGCGCACCAAATAGGATTAACAAGAGCTGATTAGAGATTCCAAACCATAACCAAGAGAGAGTCCAAGCCAAAACCAAAATCTATTAGCTACAACAGAAACTCTCCTCCAAACTTGCGCACAAACTAGCCAACTGCAGTGCGCACAAGTGTTGCTTCTGCAGTTCTGAGAATGCCTGCCAGAATGAAGACTGGCCTCCTGTATATATAATAAAACTAGCAAACTGCTTGGGCCAACTTCTCATTCTGGGTGCCTATTTACTTAGTATATAATATTTCCTTTAGCTGACTTCTTCTCTTGGAGGCTAATAACCTAATACAAACTATCATCTTGAGTCTACTTATCTTCTAGGGTTATTAGCCAACTAATTTAGGGTTTCTTCTTGCTTCCTAGAATATTCTATTCTCGTCAGGTTTACACGTGGAGGTAAATACCTCCCACATATACCATAATATCAACACTCCCTCCTAGCTAGGGAGGTATTGTAGGTAATGGTCTTGAGAACAAACATACCATTCGCCCAGTAGCATCAACATAGTCGTATAGACTATCTCATGATTAGATCATGAGCACCATCATCACTATCAGTGTCATCAACGGAATCATCTCTCGAAACCATACTCCATCTAAGTAATCAGACGTGATGTTGGATAAGTCACTCACTCCATAGAGTGACACGAGAACCTTTCTTCTGATCCGGACATATGTCCTAGAAGAATAAATGTCCTGGATCATTTTCTGTTTGGGGAAACTCTGTCGATTGATCATCCATCTAGTTGATAATCATTTACAACACTACTAATAATATTCAAGGTGATCGGAGCAATGTCATTCAATAGAACACAACTATGTCTATCCATAGTAGTACACAACTACAATCCAATGGTACACTGACACACCAAGTAGCACACATATACTTGATCAGTGACATATAGTCACAATCAGTGGAATACATCCACTACAGTCTCCATAACAATCATATCATGAACCTGCACAGAAAACATTGTTATGGTATATAAACTGAATCATCTAGGCCATTCTTCCCCTCACGTCTGTGAGGTCTGGAAGAGCATCTGCCCTAAGAAAGTAAAACATCAATGATGAGCTATCTGGACTATTCTTCTCAAGCAAGGAAGAATAATTGTCCCAATTTCTGAGCCTGGACCATTCACCTATCTGGTCCATTCCTCTGGCACTAAGCAAAGTGCAACCTAGAGAGAATGAATCTTCCCTAGGGAATGTCTGTCCTTGACTATTGAACCTGGACCATTCGCCTATCTGGGCCATTCCTCGGGCACTAAACAAAGTGCAACCTAAAGAGAATGAATCTGGCCTAGAGAATGATTGTCCGGACCATTTCCTAAGGAAATGACTATCCTGCACCAACCTCCAAAATGGACCATTCTTCGAAACTTCTCACAACTATGCTATTCAAAAGAATGATTGTCCGGTGAGGCGAACCAGTCTTCTTGACCACTACTAAGAGTGATCATCAAGAAGAGAGATCGTCCTAGGCCATTCCCTATGTTAACCACAAGGGGAATCATTGTATATGGTACATTGGAAATCCATCAAACCATTTTCATTATGAAAATGACCATTCAATCTGGACCATTTTCCGAATTGGAAAATGCTTGTCCATCAGAAATCTCAAACCACTTTCCGAACTGGAAAGGAATTGCTCATCCTGGACCATTTTTCGAACTGAAAAATGATTGTCCATAAATCAATAACACATCAGTGCTCCCTCCCAACCTGGGATTCATCTCTTCCTTTTTCAATAAGGAAGTCATCTCCATGAGCTCCAGCTTGAGTACACAAACTCTTTCATCTTGAACAGAGGCTTTACCAAAATTTATGCTTATCTGCTCATCTGTGGAGATATATATTGGAGAACCACTTCTCCTTTCTGGACTTCATCATGAAGAATGTAATTATTGATATCAATGTACTTCGGTCTTTCTGGAACACTAGTGTTCTCTGAAGGCTTCATATAGCTCTGATCATTATAGTTGAATTCATCTCCTTTGTTTTCTACTAGCTCATAATATCGTGGCAAGGCTCAAACTGGAACATATCCATGTGGCACTTCTTCTTTCATCATGAGAGTTTGTCGTGGATGAGAAATCCATCATCCTGGACTTCTTAGTAACCATTCTGACTTTTATCATAGAATATTTTCACCACGCTTGTGTTGTGCATGAGAAGCTTTGCACCAAGTTGTTTGAGTCCATACAAAATATTCTTTCATCTGCATACAAGGGTCTCTTTCTGTTATACCTCAAAGTCGTGAGGTTGCTCTACATATGCTCTTTTTCAATTATTCTGGAGAACATTCTTTGCATTCATCTGATGTTAATTCCAACCCATGGATATTGTGAACGATATAATGGCTCATGTAGAAGTATATCTGGTTTACTGGAAAAAGCAATCATCATAGTTTTCTCCCTCCATCTGGGAGAACCTCTAGTTCTAGATCGCTCAATGCTTACATTCATGAGTCTTCCATACATTGTTCTTCATCTCATCTTTCATTTCCTCTGCTTGATTGCTTTTAGTGAGTTCAGATAAGGTTGGTAGCCTTGTGATCCTCGATACAATGACTAGTTGTTCTGACTTTTCTTTCTCTCTTGGAATCTTCATGTTCTTCCTTATGTTTCTCTTTAGCTCTTAGGTCCATGGAGTTTTCTATAGATTCCATACCCTGAAGATTCCAACTTCTTCCTTTCATCATAGGATCATGGATGTGGATGGACAACCAAGGATACTTTAAGGTTTCTTTTCGAAGAAGACTTCTTTTAAAGTCAAACTAAACACGTGTTGCTTTTCATGGTTGCTATCATGGATAGATACTTCATCATCTTCAATGGATCATATTAATTAGGATTATCTCCCTCCTAATCCTTGCTTCATGCATGAATGCATTCTCTTCTTTTGGAAATATATAATCAACTCCCTCCATCGAGGAGAGTCCATGCTTTCGTCTGCATCCTTATTGCCTTCTACAAAGTGTCACGAATATTTTTTCCAATTTCCTCCTGATTGCTTAATTCTTTCTATCTTTACTTCTTCTAGGTTTCTTCAAGATTGATTATGATTTCGGCTTATCTTGCAGATGTTACTTATGTAATAGCTTCCACATGAGTTGTTACCAGGGTTTATTGATGTACTTCATCCTTTCATGTGTATTGCCTGACTTGTAGTCATTATGATAGCAAGTTTTTATTTTGTTGATCTTCCATAGGTTTAGTTTCTCTTTGAACATCTTATCTTCTAAGAAATAGATATGCAATATATGTATGGAAAACATGGTACGTACAAGAACTATGAAGAGTGTTGTTACCTTGTCTTAAAAGAAGAAATATGTTTTGTCCTGCTTGGATTTCTTTGAGGGTTCCCTTTCTTCGGCAACTGATGCTTCGTGTGTTTCCTTCCCTTTCTTTAACTCTAGACAATGATTCTTGTAGTGACCATACTATCGACAATTGAAGCATTGTATTCTTTACATATCTTTCTCTTGATTTGGTTTCTTCCTGGAGACAAACTTTTTTTTATTCCTGAAATTCTTGAACTTTGTTGTGAAGGCTTGATCATCGTATTTCTTTTGGGGTTTCTCTTTTGCACTGATCCTTGATTCATATTATGCACAGCACGTCCAAAGTTCTTCAAATGTAGGATACTCCTCAATTGTGTTCATGCTTGTGGCAAATGCATCCCATGTCTTGGGAAGACCATTGAGTACTATATTTACCAGTTCCTTCTCGGAGATGACTTCTTCAATAGCTTGTAGTTGATCTCTTATCTGAGAGATCCTCACAAAGTATGATGTTATGTTGTCATCATCATTCATCTTCATGTCACGAAGCTCATTCTTCAGACTCATTACTTGTCCAATGTTTCTGACTGAGAAGAGGTTTGTTAGGGCATCGTACATCTTCTTAGACGAATCAAGATGGGAAATGTAGGGTATCAAGTGGTATTTTATAGAATCCACTATGATACTCATGGAATTGATGTCATTGTCTTTGAACTTCTCCATAACTGCAACGTTCTGCGATTCCTTCTCTTTTCCTTCTTCAAACTCTGGTTCCACAATCTTTCCTTTCACGATATCCAACACTTTTATTCTTGGCAAGGATGAGATCAATCATTGTCTTCCATGCTCTGAAGTTAGAAGCCCCATCTAACTTGTTTTTTGACTTCATAGAGTGAGTCATGGTTGCCTTGACTTGGTCAACCCTAGATTTGACAAAAAACTCAACCTTGACGTCTTAGCTTGCTGAGAGTACCAGGAGTTGCGCTAGGCTAGGGCGCACTAGTCTATCTGAAAATTAGGTCAATCCCCTCACTTAAGGTGCCTCAACGAGAGGATTAGGGTTTCTACAACTGCATCTGCTAGTAACCCTAGCAACATTGCTTTAGTAACTTCTCATGCTAGAAACCCTAGCGGCAGTTCTTCAACAAGATTAGTATCCTTATGGTTATGCTTCCTTCCAGTGGTTAGACTGAATGAAGGAGGTGTGGGCCCATAACCTGTTATAATATAATGGATGTGCTCATTTAACATAGACAATATCACTATTGTCACCTAACCATAGGTCGAAGCCACCCCCAAGCACCTTAACCTTGACAGAGGATCATTCCGGAAGCAAACCCTAGGCTAGATAGCCAAACAAGATAGTGCACCTCTCTCCAAGGATAGCGCACCAAATAGGAGTAACAAGAGATGATCAGAGAGTCCAAACCATAACTAAGAGAGAGTCCAAGCCAAAACCAAAATATGCTAGCTGCAACAGTTGCAACGGCAGCTCTCCTCCAAACTTGCGCACAAACTGGCCAACTATAGTGCGCACAAGTGTTGCTTATGCAGTTTTGAGAATGTCTTCCAGAATGAAGACTGGCCTCCTGTATTTATACTAAAACTGGAAAACTGCTTGGGCCGACTTCTCATTATGGGTGCCTATTTACTTTGTATATAATATTTCCTTTAGCCAACTTCTTCTCTTGGAGGCTAATAACCTAATACAAATTATCCTCTTGAGCCGACTTGTCTTCTAGGGTTATTATCCAATTAATTTAGGGTTTCTTCTTGCTTCCCGGAATATTATATTCTCGTCAGGTTTACATGTGAAGGTAAATACCTCCCACAGCTACCATAATATCAACACTTATCACAATGATAACATTGATAAGAAGATAAATCTTTTCCCTTTCTTTGACCCTTATGATATTTTTGGAATCTCTTTGGAGGGTGAGATTCTTTATGAAAGTGGGTCTCCTTTTGAAAATGAGACTTTTTCTTTCCTCATTTAGCATGAGCAGTTAGGGCTTGATCTTCATCTCTTAATAGGATGGCTTCTCGGTTGGCTACTCTTGCTTCTTCTTGAACACATTCTTCCCATAAACTGTCAAATTGGAGTTTCTCTTTTCTTGCACAAATAGTTTGGATGAAGGCATCCCAAGGTCTTGTGATACCATTAAGAGTTGTCATTATAAGTTCGTCTTCATCTAAGTTGTCTCCAATTGCCTCTAACCATTCCTTGAATTGAGAAACCCTAGAGAAATAGTCTTGAATTGTTTTTCCTTTCTACATCTTTGTATTCTTGAGTTGGATTCTCAAGTTCATCTTTCGATTGGTGTTCTTTCCTTCATACATTCTAATTAGGGCATCAAACATATATTTTGGAGTATTCTTAGAAGACACTTGAGGGATCAAGTGGTCTTTAATGGAATCTGCAATTGTTCTTTTAGCCCTAATCATATCCTTCTTGTACTTCTCTTTGGCTTCATCTTCTTCGGGTTCCGATACATTCTCTTTTATGAATTTTGCAAGGTCATTCTCTTCAAGAATGAGTCCAATTTTGTACTTCCAGACAAGAAAATTTTCCACACTTTCTAACTTGTCAACAAGCTTGGTGCTTGCAGACATCTTGACCTGGAGCTAAGAAAATGACCAGAAAATGAATCTGAACTTATCAGGAGATGCATTGGGCTAAAGCGAATTGGTTGGAGCTCATTGTTTCAGAAAATTCCAAGTTTTACCCCTTGAAACTTGACCTGTGCAAATCTGGACTAGTATTGGTTTTGGTTTCCTAGTTTTATGGTACCATCCAAAACTAGGGTTTGAATTTTCAGAGAATATGGCCACTGGAAAAGTTCACTCAAGTTGCCAAAAGATGTGTTAGGACAAGACGCACTTCCCAAGATAGTTTTTGGTCAAAAATTCCTCTTCAATAAAAAGGCCTAATTTCTTTGAATGGAAACAATGACATTTTTAGATACCCAGTGAAAGGTGCTATATTCAGTCAAGATCAGATACCATGTTAAGTTTTAATGGTGTTATTAGGTTATTTCCAAATTACATGAGCATTCAATGCATTTCTAAAACAATGGTATAAAAAGGATCACTAAAAGAAACACAAACACAAGGTATGCAGCATATTATCCTGGGAAACCCTCATGGGGGAGAAAACCCAGCAAAACTTCCTCAATAATAGATTGTCAATACAATGCCAAGACTACGACCAAAACACCAAGAATAAACTAAGACTGAGCATGTGTCGCTCTTCTCCTTCTTCCTACAACTGCCACTGCCTTCAAGATATGTGCACTAGATGAGTGAGTGTGAGTGTGAATAAGTGAGGCATCATCCTCACATATAAATACTAGTTGAGGAGGCGCTATGGTTATGTCTCTTCACATGGTAGGGCCGACTTCTTCTAGAAGTGGTTAAAACCACTTTATAAACACTAGGGGTCGACTTTACAAATACCACCATATAACTATGGTTTGACCAATCCACAAAAGGGGATTTGATCTTATACAAGCCCCGACATGATCAATCCGCAAAAGGGGATTTGATGTATAAGATAATAACTTAATTAATTAGAATATTCTTCAAAGTTACAATATTTCAACACAAGGTATCCCTTTATGTTATTGGCACATAGTAGGTTACGACATTATCCAAAAAAAACACTCTACTTTCCTTTTACAACATATCCACCTTACATTATCTTCGGCGTTCCCTTCCCCTTCTTTAGGGGTATGCTAGTTTTATGTATGGATACCAAACTTCTATCCATAACCATTCATAAGCATATGATGAATTTCATTAACAACATCAAATTAGCAATATATTTTTTCATGCATTGTTATGTGTACCCTAATTGCAAGGTATTTATCATTCTCCCCTCTCCTCCTACCACCCCCAACACCCCGCCCTGGAACCTATCTTTTTAGCTTTTGGAAATGTGAATTGTTTTCAATGGATTATGTTGACGGGTAAGATTGGCATGTCAAGAAGGTAAGGAAAAATTCCTGGTGGCAAGTCCCAATTAGACTCTCTCTCATTTAGAATGGAAAATTCCAACCAGCAAGTGGGCTCGGTTGCCGCTAAGAATCTAATTAAATCAAAAGAGAACTATTTATTCTAACTATTTCTAACATATCTTGTAGGAGAATTTCTAAAAAGATAGATACAGTATAAAACCATATTGTTGCTTACAAAAATGGTTCATAACAAACAGTAATATGTTAGAGCAATAAAGCTACATATATGAATCACAAATAGTTGTAGATTACACTTGCAAAATCATCCTTGTATCCATCAGACATCATAAATGCATAAGCATATTAAATAACATGAACAAAAATAGTTCATATAGCAAATCATTCAAGAAACTCATGAAACAACATCACATATAGAATAGTCCCATATACAGTCACAAACATTTATGATCCCAAAATGCCTTTGCTCGTTATTCCATCAGATAACAGTATCATCGATGTTACAATGGGAGAAATTCCATATTTCATTAAATGGTCTTCATTTTATAAAACAAGGAAGACCTTTCACATTCTTTAATTGTTGATAGTTGCATCTCTTCAACTTATTCATATTTTTTTCTTATCATACAGTTTGAATTTCCCTTACATATTCATTAATGAATATATGAACATTAGGAACAAAATTTAAGAAGACTCTTAAGTCTTTAGATTCTTTTGTAGGAAGTCCATGAGTCACAGTTATTGGAAATATTTTTGACCCTATTTATATATATCTTCTTCGTTCCTCAAATTTTATGGGATTTTTTGCAATCATCCTAGTAAAAAGGATTCTACCAACATATTCTTCACTACTCCAAATTTCCAATGATCCCTCTCGCGCTTGATTTGGTCTTCTGGAACTCAAGTTATGACATGTTGAACAATTCACAGTCCATCTCCAATCAAATTTGTGCCTCCCTTTTTCCTAAATTTTTGGGGAATTTTTGTTGTTGATATAGCTCAAATTGTTATTCTAACATGCTCTTCTCCCTATTATCTTTCCAACAAGATCTCTCTTGACTAATTTGGCCTTCTGAAACATGAGTTATGACCTGCTAAAGTTAATGCTCAAAAGTTGTTGATCTCATTGTGGGGTTAATCTCGACTGGTGATTTTATGGGAGGTGAGTGAAAAGGATTTATATTGTTTTTCCCTCCCTTAGTAGTTTGTTTGTGTGGTTAAGGTAGGCATAGAAACTTAAGCCCATGATAAAGTTTTGACTCCGAATGTAGAGGGAAAATAAAATAAATAAAATAGACATTGAAAATTATAAAATAATGAAATCAAACCATGTCCTAAGAGGATAATGAAATTATTTTTTCGGGCTCTTGCCTTGCGAGTTTTTGGACTTAAAAATAAATAATAAAATACATCCCAGATGAGAAGAAATGAAAAAAATAAAAATAAAAATAAATAGCTAAAATTTAAAAAAAAAAAACAAACAAACAAACAAAAACCCAAGATAAAAATAAAAATGAAATAAGTATAAATATCTCAAAAATAATAATAAAATATAAAATTAGGGATTTCAAATATATAAACTTAGAGATTTCAAAAAAAATGATACTTAAGTCAATCCGTAAATGTAAAAAGTAATCTCCCCATGTAATTCATGGAATAATACAGTAAAACATATAGTTTCAATTTAGAAAGTTCCATATATAGTAAGTATGTTGATAAAGTCTCAATGTGAAAAGTTCTAAATAAAGTAAATTCTCTCTCTTTCTATATATATACACATGGGATTCAATAAATTTAAAACCATGTGTGGATCTGGAAAGTAATGGGTACAATAGAATAAAAATAAAAAATATAAGTATACAAATTCATATATACAAAATAAATTTTGGATGTGGTAAGGGAAAAGTTAGGCTTGGTTTCATATGGGTCAAGGTTCTATTACTGATCAAGGTTCTGCACCTAGGTCAAGATTCCACACCTAGAAATCAAAATCTGAAACAGAGCATATCATGCAAACTCCAAATATCCAGAATTTCAAATGTCTGAGATCCACATAAAGTACATGCCTTTGAAACAAATCTGGATGTCTGAGATCCACATAAACTGCATTCCTTCAAAACAAATTTGGATGTCCAAATGTCACATCAATAGCACAGGTCAACATGACATGGAGGGAGTCACGTGGAATAACATAAGATAATTGGAAACTTGGACAATGCCTCATATGCCATGTTAGATGGCATGTAACATGCCACATCAAACGCCACGCAAGGTCGAGAGCAGGTAAGACTCTAGCAATATTATTCGAATGATACACAAGTTGTCAAGTCAAGGATTGTCACACTGAGATACACACCACACCACACCAACCAAGGTTAGACAAGTGGCATGTAGCTAGCATGTGATAGGATGGCACACCATACAACTTATCACGTGTTAACGTCACGTAAGGTCGCCCATAGGATGAAAGAGAGCTTGATGCTAGTCTAGCATGCGGACAAGGTCAATCCAATAAAGGGGATCGTGATAAGCATTCGGGCTTCGGCTTTTTGAGAACTCAAAGAGATGTCTTAAGGTCATCCCGATAGGAAAACCCAAGAATTTAATCTCGATAAGGTAATTTTGATGGCTCATTGTCTAATAATTGAATCCTAAAATGGATTAAGGTTCCACCGGGGATGAGGGTTCCAGTAAAATAGTGAAATACAATAAAATTCAAATATGGGATAATTATGAATTAAATAGAAAATGTGCATGGTGATAAAATCAAATTTAGATTGGGGTTCGAGACAAATGAGACTTAATTTTGAATGTTATATTCAATGATAATCAAGATCTGATAAGAGAGAAGACTAGTCAAGAAGAAGAAGATTAAGGACTTCTTATATGTATTTTAAAGTTGAGACGGTTAGATAAAGAAATGTGTTTTCCTGTGGCACACTTAAGATTTCCATCTTTTTTCATTAATTGGAAGCCCTTCTCTTGAATTCGCTCCATGTTTTGTGACCAAATGCACATGATCTTATGTTTCGTCGTGATTCTTTGAGTCCTTGAAATAGTGTAAGTATTTGATAATGAACATGACTCTATAACCATATCACTGCAACCACAGAAAGAATAATCTTTGTTAGGCAAGGAAAAAAATATTGGTTAGTAAATTATAAATGTTACATTTTTTGCCCTTGTAAATAAAAAGTCTATGAAAAAGAATTGGGTTTGTCTAAAAATAATGAAATTAAGAGGAATTCTTTAAAAGCAATTATCTAAGATCTTGGTTTATTATGAACATTAGTTGTTGTAAACAAATGTCATGAAATATGAATGTATTTAAACTCAAACTCCTAAAAATAATTGAAGATCCTATGGTTCTATTTATGGATGTTAAATTGATGGATTTGTTTAACATGTGAGAGTTTGAGCATGAATAAGAGGATAGTAGGTACAAGATGTAAATTAACAATATGTTCTTTATTCAAGTCAACCATTCACTTATTCTTGATGTAGCGAGATGATAGTATAAGTCGATGCACAAGGAAACAACAAATCCTTACAAGAAGATTATTTTCAAGTCATAAAATAGAGCATCAAAACCTGCAATTAAATAGGATCAACAAACACCTTTAAATCCATTAAAACCACTTAATGAAAAAGGCTCAAAAGATGACCTATCAATATCATCACACAAGGATCAACAAGGCATCATAAATCAAAGGTATAATGAAGAATATCCAAAAGTACAAGATCAAAGAAAATATGGGTTATCACGTTATCACAAACCTCCTCAAAAGTAAACAGTCAATAAAGATATAAAACCCCTAACCCCCTCAAGGTGGATAAAGAATATTTAGTAGGCTCATAGGAAATCATAGTAGAAGTGGATTAGGCATTAGCTTATAAAAAGAAAAGATGAAAAGGGGTGGTTGTGGCCACAATAGATTACAAGCACCATTAGTGGAATCTTGTCATTTGGCAATAATTGTATTTATGTGAACACTATTGAGGAAAGGGAGATTAATGTTCATTCATTAACAATGTTTTTGCATGGACTACTTCCTTTCTGTGTCATTTAAAGTCTATTTAAACTCTATTTACAATGACCATTTTCAATATTGATCTTGTACAACTTTGTTTGCAGTGATCAATTCAATGTTGATTTTGCAAGGTACATAGAATTTCACTCATTGGTAACAATTTTTAATTTATGAGATTTATAATACATATGATGTCAGTGCCTAAAAAAAATTATTTAAACGATAAGTTGAAAAGAACAAGTGCTCAATTTATTTATTTGGCCAACAAAATCCAATAAGTCATGGGAGATAAGTCATTTGGCCAATGAAATCCAATAAGTCATGGGAGATAAGTAATTGAATGCTAAAACATTTCTAAAAATAATTACTCTCCAAATCAATTGTATAGTATATTGCTTTATACATAGGAGATTCCCCATCCCTAGATTGTCTCTTATATAATATAGTAGAATGCTTTGTCTCGGTTAACAATCTAATTACAGTTGCTTAGGTGAATTCTAGTAGTTTCTAAGTTCAATTTAGAGTGACAATATGAGACTACAATTTCTTGCAAAAAAAGGTTCAAATCTTGATATAATTGTTTGCCAGTAATGGAGTGCAGTGGGTCTACACTATGCAAAATACCACGTTTAGAATTATCAAATCTTGTTATGACCTAATTGGTATGAATGTTGCATGTATTTATAAAAGGAATTAAAGTGAAGTGTTTAATGAATTAGACTAAGAAATGATTGTATACACACTATCTTTTATTCTTATTTATGAGTACAATATCAACCATTGATCTTGATCTGCAAACCAAATTACTTTCCTTGGATTTTGGCATAACTATCCATGTAATTATCAATTTTCACAAGAATTGGCACACACAAGCACAAGTGTGTCATTGAGAAACTTGAAACCATGAGGGAGTGATAACAACACCTCTCTTTCACCGACCTAGTTAAGCACTTGTTGACCAAGGTGGAAATTTTTAAAAAGTTGGTATTTTTTAGAATAAGTTCTTCCTAATTATAATTTGATTTGAATTATTTTGAGAACAACATGAAGGAAGAAATATAATAGAGATATAACAAGGAGATACATAGAGATATTGCAAGGAACACATTAATACAATAAAACAGTAAAACTTGGATTCTATTAATGGTTGTCAGGAATACAAAAGACTGTAAAATGCAAGCACACAAGCTAGCTGGAATGGTGGTAGGTTATCTCTTTAGAGAGATGCTACACTCATTCGCAAGAAGCTAGTTACAATGAGGCTCCAAAGGCCTTTTTAACATAAAGCATAAATGAGAAAACCCTAAACATTCATCTCCATTTAGGACGCTTGGTACCCCTAAACAATCTTTGTTTAGGGCGCTTGGTACCCCATCAGAATGGTCTAGCTGAGGAGTACACATTCTGAATGGCCCAATACATCCCAATATAGTTATATAAAGCACTTCCAAGTCAAAAAAATGTTGTTTAGGGCCTCAAAACGGCCACGAAAGTTTGGGACCCGAAAAACTGTAGAAAAACTACCAAGATGGAAATTGTAGTTTGAGTCAATGGAATATGTGGGCAGCCATCAATGTCCACCTGGATCAGTCCTCCCCCCTTAAGAAGCAATGGTCTCCATTGTGTCAATTTCCCCCATCATATGGGGAAACATTTGTTGAATCTGACTTCTGGTGAGCCACTTGCCCTAATGAAGACATTGCCCTAATTTGACAACCCGATAGAGTTGGATGTTCTATTGGCGGGTTCCCTTCGTCCTAGTGTCCATGATTCGATCAATTGTTGCATGTTCAATGTAGTCAGAATTGATTTTTGTAGGGGACAAGTGCTCGGTTACGTTCGAAGTGTCCAAGAGAGGTGTAAAATATGGTCAAAGCAGTTCCACATTAAATATCGGGTGCAAACCAAGGAAAGCAGGAATACTTAATTCAAAAGTATTCTCACCCACGGCCTTGGTGATGCTTTAAGTCCTATATCAAAGTGGGCATAGCTTTAGATGGGGTCATGTGAAGCGCTCTTTCTACAAATGAAACCATACCTTATCTCCCACTTGAAACTTGTGTGGTATCCGATGTTGATCATGGCACTGCGTGCACTTGGCATTGGCTTTCTGCAAAATATCATGAACTTGTTGTTGGATGTTCTGGATTCTCTCAACAAATTTGGTTGTTTGATTAGCCTTGGTCTTAGCATGGGAGGACTCTTCTTGTGCAGCGGCAATGGGGCGAGTTATGTCAATGGGGGGCAATGGTTAGAACCCCAAGCACACCTGAAAAGGGTTGTGGCCAATAGAGTTGTGGATGGCTCTAATGTAGCTATGTTGAACATAAGGAAAGCTTTCATCCCATGTGTGTGGATTTTTGGAATTGTGCATCCTCGGGATATGGACAATCATCATGTTGACTACCTATGTTTGTCCATTAGCCTGTGGGTGGAAGGCAGTCGATTTGTTCATCTTGGTATCCATTATCGACCACGGTTTAGACCAAAAAGTGTTGAGGAACCTGTTGTCTCGATCTAAGAGAATGGTTCATGGGAGCCCAAAATGAACTCAAACATGTTCAAAGAAGAGCAAGAGCTTAGGGATGGCCTCGGATGTGATGCTCTTCTTGCAGTGTGCCAAAACTGCCATCTTAGAGAATCGATAAACGACCAGGAAGACACAGTCATTCTCATGCTTAGTTGAAGGTAGATCGGACATGTAACCCATGGAGATGGACTCCCAATGCCTATATGGAGTAGGTAGAGGGGTGTATAGCCCCTGTTTCTTGATGGCGGGTTTGGAAATGGTGCAGGCAGTGCAAGATCTGATGTACTTGTGGACATCTTGTTGAAGCTTCATTGAATAAATATGCTTTTGCAGTACTGCCATTGTTTTGTCTACACCAAAATGTCCTACTGCATGGTTGTAATGAGCTTCCCAGATCATCTTTGCAAGCTCGCTTGAAGGAACACAGAGATGGCTCAGATGGCATAGTTATCCATCCTGGAGATGAAAATTTGGAACTGTTTTTCTTGTGCTCAATATCTGATAGGCAACAGCAAAGTCAGATTCATTATTGTTTAATTGTGGCCACCCAAACATCTCATGATCGTTTCCTTTCCCAGAACATAATGCTTCCAATGGAGTACATCTATTTGTCGTAGGTGGGGTATATGCGAACAACATCAAATAGTGCTTCACTATGATAGGCTATTGGATGCCCATGTTGAGTGAAGAATGCACCAATTTCATAATCTGAAGCATTTGTCTCAATCTCAAATGGTTGTTGCAGGTCTAGTAGAATAAGGACTGGTGTTGAGTAAAGGTGGAATTTCAAATCCTTGATTTCTTTCTATTGGGACGCAAACCACACAAATTTTATCTTCGTTCCACCCTTGGTCACCTAGCTTAGGGCCTAAGCGATATGAAAGAACCCAAACACAAACCGGCAGTAGAAGTTGGTGAGGCACAAGACGCTAAGGAGCTCGGTCATTGTCTTCGGGGCTGGACAATTATAGATGACTTGGATCTTGGTTGGATCCACATGCACACTATGCTCATCCACGATGTATCTGAAATATTGGATTCTCTGCATGTCTTATCTGAATTGGCATATAACTTGTGTTGTCACGGGGTGCCCAAGACCAGTTGAATATGCTTCAAATGTTCCTCCCATATTTTGTTGAAGATGAAAATGTCATCCAAATATACGACCACAAAGGAGTTTGTGAATGGTCGCAATATATCATCCATCATCTGCATGAACGTGGTCAAAGGGCATTAGTCAAGCCGAAAGGCATGACCGACCACTCAAAGAGACCTTTATTAAACTTGAAGGTTGTCTTTCATACATCAATTTGCTCAATCAACCCCTGGTGGTAGACTAACTTCATATCAATCTTATTGAAAATCTTGGCTCCCTTGAGTTGATCGTGAAGATCATCAATCTAGGGGATTGGGTACCGGTTCTTGACTGTGATCTTGTTCAGGCTTCTGTAATCAATACAAAGTCACCATGTCCCATCCTTCTTCTATACCAAAAAAATTGAGCTCCCGCAAGGTGAGGAATTTGGTCTGATGTGGCCCTTCAGAATTAGCTCTTGGATCTAGAGTTTGATTTCTTCATTCTCAAAAATAGAACACTTGTACACGGGGTCATTAGTCAGAGGAGCATTAGGTGTCAAATCAATTATGTGTTTTACCTAACAATGCAGATGCACCCGAGTAGGCAAGGAAAATATATCTCTGTGCTCTTCTATTATCTTGTCCACCTATTGTTGTTGTGTAGAGAGACCCCGTGCAGAGATTTTGGCAGTTGCAGTGACCTTTCGTTCAACTTCTGACCAAACCAAAAAGAGGACATATCTCCCAGTTTGAGAGACCACCTTTCTGCACTGCTTCGTGGAGATCAAAGAGACTATAGTAATTGGGACTACCTCTTGCACCCTGTAGAGTTGATCTGTCGAAGTAATAATGACACTACTGGGCCTAGATTCATAAACAATGTGGCGCTTCCACATATATGGTTTTCCTTACAAAGCATCACAAACTTCAAGGGGGGAAACATCACACAATACCTTGTCTTTGAAGGGTTTGATGCTATAATGCAGGAGACATTGTTGGTTGACACGAATGTCTCATCCCTGGCTGAGCCAACTGATGGTGTATGGCTGAGGATGCAGTGTCATTTTCAGGTTCAACCTCTTGACAACCTTTGTTGAGATTAGGTTCTTCTGGCTACTGCTGTCAATAATGAAATGGAGTGGGGTCCCCTTCAACTTCCCATTACCCTTCTTTGCTAGTGGCTTGGACTAGTTTTTTGGGGACTGGCCATCCTTGATTTGTCCTTTGCCTTGGGAGTTAAGGCCACCCTTACCATACTTCGATTGTTGCATATTTGTAGATCCAAACTCTCGCTTGTTATGTTTCTTAAATTTTATGCTTGATTTTGACAGCATATCGATAATCAACTCTCGATGACAAGATGTCTAGAAACCCCATTTCAGTTTGGATGTACCTATGTAGAGCCCCACAGTATTTTGGAACGAAATGTCACTCGAAGTATTTAATACCCAGCTTGGTGCACAAGGTATGGAAGGTATTTGTGAACTCGATCATTGTTTGGCCCCTCTCTTGACGTAGTGTGGTCCATCTCATGTACTAGTCCGCATAGTTTCCAACAGGGTAATATTGTTCCTTGAGGGAATCAACAAAAATCACCCAAGTGGGTCCTGGCCCAAAAATTGTAGACTCATACTCGACATGTTGCTCATAGTAAGTCTTCCACCAATATCTAACATGGGGAAGGGCCTTAAGTAGTGCGAAGGTAATTTTTTCACTATTGGAAAAATTTTGGAGAGAGAAATAACCCTCTAGCAAACTTATCCATTTTTCCAAAGCATCGACCTCAAACTTAACTTGTACCTTAAAGGGTGTCACATCTCCAAAGTGAATGTTGGTTGAAGGTCCCTCCATTGTTGTCGACATCCATTGAAGGATTTGTGTGAAGTTATCCATCATCTCCTGCGCCACCATCCCTCTTTTCTTCTTCCATGGGAGGTTGCTTGGGTGGGCAAGAGCGGTTTTCCTCAAGAGAAACAAACTCGAGATCCAACTCTCTATACCTTGACCTCATTGGGAACATGCACTAAGAACAATAAGGAGCACACTACTTTGATGCCACTGATCTGGATTATTTTGAGAATGGCATGAAGGCAGAAATATAATGGAGATATAACAAGGAGATACACAGAGATATCACAAGGAACACAGTAATACAATGATACAGTGAAACTCAGATTCTATTAATGACTATTTGGAACACAAATTAATGACTATAAAATGCAAAGCATACAAGCTAGCTAGAATAGTGGTAGGTTATTTTTTAAGAGAGATGTGTCGGCCACATTCATTCGCAAGAAGCTAATTACAATGAGGCTCCAAAATAATTTTTAACATAAAACATAAATGAGAAAACCCTAAACATCCAAAACCCTAACCCTGGAAGATGAAATGCCAAAAGGTTTTTTTATGGTGCTCAGTACTCCGTCAGAAAGGTCTAGCCGAAGAGTACACATTCTGAATGGCCCATACATTCCAACAAAGATCTATTGGGCATTGCCAAGTCAAAAAAATGTTGTTTAGGGCCTCAAAACGGCCCCTAAAGTTTGGGACCCGAAAAACTATAGAAAAACTGCCAATATGGAAACTGTAATTTGAGCCAGTGGAATAGGTGGGCGGCCACCAATACACAACTGGATCATAGTCTTAAAAATCACTACAAAACAAATGAGATCTACCTCAAGGTTTTCATAACCTCTCCATGTTATTTGTTAGGGAATTAACAAAGTAAAGAATGTATAAAAAAATCATTCGAAATGGCTTCATCTAAGGAGATTATCTGAAATGGATCTTGATAAATGTTGTAAATAAATATGTTTTTTGTTTTATTTTGCTTTATTTCATTTTATTTTGACTTCTAGCACTATGGGAAGGTGAAACAAACAGTTGTGACTGTTGTCTTTCCAAAGGCATCCCATTAAAAACAATGAGCATTGTAGTGAAGGAAATGGATATGAGATGCAAGGTAAATTGAGGGAGTATTGTAGCAGAAATAGGAATTCGAAGAGATGACCTGCTCAAAGTTTCGTGGATGAAAGAGTCACAGAGTTTGTCTACGCTAAGCGAAGGTGTCTCTGAGCCATGACCAGCTACAATCTTGGTACTGATAGTGAGTAACAATGCAAAAAGACAATGTATAGCTCACCCTTATGTAATTTCTCCTGAGCATAATAAAAATTCTCATTCAATGTTGAAATGTGTATGTTATTATCTAATTTATTAGTTGGTGTGGGTTCATTAATTTTATTTTAAGTTCTTGAACTCTTTGTGCTTGGGATCTTTTGGTAACGAGTTGCAGCAATCTATGACAGCTCTAATAAGGCATGTTTTGGGCCTGTAGCGCTCACGCACCTCTAGGATGCATTGTTTTTTTTCTAAAAATCACACGGCAAGCATGGGATGGAGCATTACTCCCAACGTTAGACTATATATACTATTCACAACGATGTCTTGGTCAGTCGCCTTGGCTGAGAGGGTTTACACTCAACGTTGACTGGGAATCGATGTGTGCTTGGCATTCACCTCTCCTTCCCACCTCATAACGATTTGAATCATACCTCTGAGGGCATTGATTGGCCTTGCTATTGCAAAAGCCTTTGGTGAGCCCTACCATATGTGTTCAACTCATTTGATTTCTAATCCTTGGGATATCAAAGCCATACCAAAAAGTTGTGGGAAGGTCATTTCTTGAAGGCGTCCATATCATATTATCAGTAGACAATGTTGGGCAACGCAAATTGGAAGCGATGGAACCATTTGTTGAGTTATAGTGTGTGATTTTTTTGCACTGTGATTGTCTTGTAATGCATGAGATGTGTGGGCTCATGGATCAAATTTGAAGGATCAGTTTGCATGCATTTGATCTTGCAAATCTCGTTGTGACCAGTGAATATCAACTCTAAGTTCAAATATGTTCACATTCTCACTTGAGTTGTTCAAGAAACACAAATATTGCTTGAAGGAGTTATTTTGCATCTGTGCATATTTGATTAAATTGTGAAGAGGCAGATGGGATAATTTCATCTTGTTCCTAGACTGAAAGAGAATCTAATTCCTTCTGCATTCGTGTTGATGAAATGGATATGCCATAGGTCCACCGTTTATGAATCAAATGGTATCAAAGCAGGTTCTAAGGACTTGGAGAATCGTTGCATGGTAAACACCCACATCCGGCATCAAAACATTGGACAATTATTGATTCCAGGCCTACAGAGAAGCAGAGGAACATCAATGGTGGGGGATCATCGTGAAAGATATGACAGGGAAGACCTGAAGGTCAGATTGGCTCGACTAGAGCAAGGCATTGCTACATTGACAAAGTTGGTGACACAGCCACTGGTAATAAAGAGTAAGAAAGCACACTCAACAGAGACTGAGCATGAAGAACATAAGACTAACTCGAAAGGTTCCAAAGGAGAGATTCTTGGAAACTCAGGTAATGACAACAACTTTTCTTCATATTCCAGTGTTCCTTTCAAAGTTGAGGTGAAGCTTGAAATACCCATGTTTGATGGACAAACTAATGTTGAAGCCTTGGATAGTTGGTTGAACAATTGGAAGTTTACTTTGGCTTTTATCAAATCCAAGAAACACAAAATATCTCATTTTCCCACTTGAAGATGATCGAACATGCCCTGTTATGGTGGGAGAGTTATGTGGATTCCCTAAGGATACGCAAGAATCCCATGGTGATGAAATGGGAGGACTTCAAGGCATTGTTGAAGTCTCAATTCTATCCCATAGGTTACGAAGAGGAGCAACTCATGAAGTGGAAGTACCTTCGGCAAGAACAAGGACAAGGAGTCCAAGAATACACTTCTAAGTTCATGAGGCATGTCATCTGATTGGGTATCTCCATGGAAGAGCCAAGAGTGGTGATGAAGTACCTTGGAGGACTTTTCATCCATATCCGAAGAAAATTGCAGCTTCATGGTGTCCAAAACATAGACGAGGCAAGCAAGAAGGCTCTATCCATTGAGTTGGACTCCAATAAAGGATAGCAGCACATGGGCCAAGAAGAACCAGCAAGAAAAATGGCAAGAAGATGGAAGCCACTGCTGAGAAAAGGAGGGATCTTAACAGGCATTGCAAACATTGTGATGTAGATGGGCACATGGAAGAGAAGTAATGGAAAATTCATTCGGAATTGCGTCCAAAGTGGCTAAAATCCAAGGGGAAAGCAAAGGTGGTTATCGAGACAAAAGAAGAAGCAATAGCAAGAACCTATGATTTAGACGAAGTCGTAGTTTGCACCACATTGTAGCAGTGAAAGGTGAGTGGAGATAAACATTTGTTATTCTGAATCAATGTTCAAGTGAAGAACTGGAAGGTAAATGCCTTGTTAGATAATGGTTCTCAATGTCATCTGGTTTCTGAAACATTAGTTGATGAGCTTGGTCTAGAGACCTACGATCTAGTGCAGCCAAGTTCACTAGTATGGTTGCAAGGGAAAAAATTTATGACAAACACTCGAAGATGAAAAATCAAGTTTTCCATTTGTGCCAACTATGTTGATGAGGTAGGATGTGAAGTTACACCATTAGATGCATGCGGAGTGATGTTGGGTAACCCCTACTTGTGGGATAGGGATGCTAGCTTCTACAAAAGAGAAAACAAGCATCGCTTGGTCAAGGGTGGCAAGGCTTACCTCATCAACGCACATCAAGAGAGAGAGCACAACTCCTCTAGTAGCGAAACAAGGGCAGAAAAGCAAGAAACAAGCCAACTTTGTCAGCAATGGAATGGTGGATATGTAGAGGCAAATGGAGGCCTTTTGTTTTTGTCTCCTTAATGGTCCAACTTTCGGGGACCAAAAGCCTTCAAATGGGGAGGTGTGATCCGAATTGGATCTTGATAAATGTTGTAAATAAACATGTTTTCATTTTATTGTCTTCTGGCACAATGGGAAGGTGAAATGAACAATTGTGACGATTGGTCTTCCAAAGGCAACCCATTAAAAACAACAAGGGTTAAGGAGACAGAGGGGAGATGCAAGGTAACTTGGGGGAATGTCGTAGGAAAAATAGGAATTTGAAGAGGTGACCTGCTCAAAGTTTGGTGGACGAAAGAGTCACAAAGTTTGTCCATGCTAAGCGAAGGTGTCTCTGAGCCATGGCCAACTACAATCTTGGTACTAACAGTGAGTAACAATGCACAAAGATAATGTATAGCTCACCCTTTTGTAATTTCTCATGAGCATAGTAAAACTTATCGTTCAAATGTTAAAATTTGTATGTTATTATCTGATTTATTGGTCGATGTGGGTTCATTAATTTTATTTTAAGTGCTTGAACTCTTTGTGCTTGGGATGTTTTGGTAATAAGCTGCAACAATCTATGTTAGCTCTGGTAAGGTGTGTTTTGGGCCTATAGCACTCACCCACATCTAGGACACATTGTCTTTTTTTAAAACTCACCTCTGTATGTCACAGAGCATGCATGGGACGAAGCATTACTCCCATCATTTGACTACATATATTATTCACAACGTTGTCTTCAACTGTATATACTATTCACATCGTTGTCTTGGTCAATCGCCTTGGATGAGAGAGTTTGCACAGCATTAACCAGGGATCGATGTGTTCTTGGCATTCGCCTCTCCTTCCGACCTCATAACGATTTGAACCATACTTTTGAGGGGATTTTTCAGTGACCTTTGGTGTGCCCTACCATATGTGTATCAAAGCCATACCAAAACATTGTAGGAAGGTCCTTTCCTAGAGCTCTTCATATCATATTATCATAAACAGTGGTGGAAAACATAAATTGAAAGGGATGGAACCATTTGTTGAGTTGTAGTGTGTGATTTATGTGCACTATGATTGTCTTGTAATGTGTGAGATGTGTGGGCTCATGGATCAACTTGCATGCATTTGGTGCTACAAATCTCGTTGTGACCAATGAAGATCAACTCTAAGTTCAGATTTGTTCACATTCTTGCTTGAGTTGTTCAAGAAACACAAAGATTGCTTGAAGGAGTTATTTTGCATCTGTGTATATTTAATTAAATTTTGAACATGCACATAGGAAGTCAATTCCTTATGCATCCATGTTAACGAAATGGATAGGCCATAGGCCCACCGTTTACGGATCAAGAGAGAGCTCAAAGTCAAAAGAATATGATGTGAAAGATTGGTATGCTCTATTGTACTCCACAAAAAGGATTAACCAACACAAAGATCAATTTCCAAATAAATCAAAGGATGAGACACTACTTCTCCTCCCAAGGGTTACTTTGCATTTCCTTGATAGTAAATTTTGAAGAAGAGAGGGACTCTAGGGATCTTTGTAAAATTTCAGACCCCTACCCAGTTTCTGTCTCACTGATTTTTTAGCCAATGTTTAATGCCCAAACCCAAATTTATAACAGCCAATTAAACACGGCAGAAAAATAATTTTCAGAACTAAAACATGAGGATTCTGAACATCGTTTATAACGCAGAAATAAAATATCAGCAGCACATAAACTTAGAAAAATTTAACACAATGATTTTTGGTCTAACAGCGACCTTGGAAAAACCCACAAGGGGAAAACCAGTGAGAGAGGGAGTTTTTATTATTTGGGAGCTTCGAAGAAATTCTGTTACAGCGTATTCATCTTCAGAAATTTAAATGACAAACTTATCTCGATAACTGTGCCAAGTCTTCACACAAAAAAATGAGCAAAACTCCTCAAAACTTTCTAGAATTTTCTACAATAAATTACAGGTCTACTCCTCGATTTTCGTGCCTCCAAATGGCTGTACGGATGCCTTGAAATTCATGCCAACAGCTACAGCAAATTTCTAGGTGCATTAATGGTTGTATGGCCTCCCTGGAAACCATGCCAAACTTTCTAGAAAACCCACACAGCAACCTACCTCGATTTCTGTGCCAATAAGTGACTGTACAGAATATGTACGATACGGCCTGTGTACGACCGCTTGTCCCTCAAAAACTGTGCCAAAAGTATGGTTGTACGGACTGAGAAATCCATACTGTACAGACAAAATTAAATGTTGTCTGTTGCCTCTATTTTTGTGCACACAAAAGACTATACGCACCCCGAAATCCGTACTGTACGGCCTCTTGTGTATGTTGAACCTCTTGCCTCGATTTTTGTGCTAGTTAGCAGCCTTGGGATGTGTGCCCTAGTTCTACAAAAATGGCCTCTTCTCAAGCTCGAAAATGCTCTCTCTTGCTCTCTCTCAAATGTCTCAACAACCCAACAATGGGTGCACCCTCCAACCCTAATCGACCTCATGAGGGAAGGTGAAAAGTCTCTTCATCCACCCACTTTCCCTAAGTCTCAAAAAGTCACCTTTTAATTTTCATCTCACAAATTAAATGGCTAGGACCCACATTAGGCACTTGTTCACCCCTTAGGCGCCTAAGTGATGAGAAACACTTGCCTAGGTACTTTTTAATTAAAATTTTAACAATCTTTGGTTCCATTATTCATTGTGGAGAACATAAAATATTTATGACACATTTCCATCAATTTGTTAAGTACGAGTGATAGGCTATGAGGATCAATAAATGCACCCTATTCTTTTGAGAAAATTGTTCAAGTGTAATAGTTTTTGATACGTGAACATCTCCCTGTCCTAAATGGTAAAAAGGGGGAAAGGGCTTTAGAAGCGATCAATTTTTGTTACCCTTATTTTGGTAAGAGAACATGGCTCAATAGAATTAATATGTTTTTGAGGGGAGAAAGGGGAAAATACAACTCAAGTAGCTTCAGAAGTCAATTCTCTAATTCGGGGCCAAATGACCACACATTCAACTCATTTTATTTTTTGATGAAGCCTTACATGGAAATCAAAAAAATGTTGGACATACCCTAATTTGTCAGCATCATAATGCATGGCCCTCTAAGGTAGAGTTTCCCCCTCATATGGTACGAGGATATTGTGATCACATATAGACAATTAGTAACATACCAACACCACTCTTTGATTGGCATGATGTTCCAGTTCACATCTAATGTGAGCATGTATGCTCACTGATCTAGATCTCAAATTCCAAGTTATCCTTCAACCTTATGCTACATGATGGTTTCATCTCAAAGTGGACTTGCCTTATCAACCTCAATTGACTCATTGATGGTATATTAGCTCATCTCTCACACACTTCAAATGGTATATGCACATGTAGATAATGTTTTCTTACACATGATCATGGCACTTTACTTCCTTCTCTTCAATTTCTTTATTATGGTTTCATGGATGGATTTCCTGCTTAGACATAGTGATATAGTTTCTTATATAGTCGTGACTATGATAAACATTGGATGTGATCTAATAACACTTCAAAACTTTTTTTTGTTGCATCGTTGTAGCATAGGGGACATAATTTTCCTTTAGATAAGTGTCATCATCTCTTGAGTCAAGTTGTACTACTAGAGATATAGGTAGAGGTAGAGTGTTTATATCCCAGATCATATTTAACCATATTCATCTTTCTCATTCACTTCCATACCATTCATCTTTCTCACTCATGGTTGACTTGTCATATGTCATTCGCCAAGGTCCTAAGCAAAGCAAAGAAGATCCCATGTATTAAATCCTAAAGTCAAATAGAGCTAAAAAGGATCAAGGTGAAGAGAAATCAAAAGAAAAATCCAAATAATAAAGTTTGAGCTATGTCACTTTGCTATGAGACCAATGCCCCAAGCCCCGTGCTTAACAATGCATATCTAAAGAAACTGGACTAAAAAAATGCAAATAGAAAGGGGTAGTAAGAAACAGTGTCTATGAATGGTAATTCAAAGCTAAGTGCTCCCTCCCAAAGGCTCGCATGTGGAATAAATGAAGACTCCCAACTCTTGAAATCTAGCAGAAGAAAACCTATACATCATATATGATTATGATTATCTTAGAAGATTGACCTAGGCTTGTAAAGAGATAATTCTAGGATAACCTTCAAGTCTTTGTTCTCCCTTGGCCTCCATTAAAGCATTTCATTGACTCCATTGCCCAATGTAAAAGACAAGGACTTCTAGACCTCCAACTACTTTCTTTTACACTCTAAAGCTACCCAAACTCATTTTGCTTGGACTTCACTCTCCATATTGAGCTTCCCTTCCCCAAGTCCTAGCAATCTTAATCTAGG
>ML803342.1:114780-139255 GCA_009831015.1 Picea engelmannii | reverse complement strand
CCGATCCCCTCCTTTGACAACAAGCAACATCCCAAAAATGCTCCAACTCCTTCACCTTCCTCAATGCCTTCGCAGACCCCAACTTTCGATCAGCAGCCACATGTCGACCCAAAACACCAGCCTGTAGCCTCGGCACAAAATCCCGCAGTTTCAGAAGCCATGACTCCAACTCCCGCAATTAACTCCTTGCACCGACCTCACGATAAGGGGGAAACAAATGACACAATCATGATCTCAGCATCGCTCCCAGGGACTCAAAAGCGACCTCATGAATCAGACAACTCAGACAGCGACAAAGAAGCACCACGGAATTCAACAACTCAAGATTTTGGCACTTCCTCAGACCATTTGGCTTTGGTGGTAAAGGCCGCTGAGCCTACCAGCTCCTCCGGTTGGATTGATGTTCGCAAAAAAAAAGGTAGAAAGGATCCTCATTGGAAAACACAATGATCCGGTCCTTCTCCTTCTATTGTATTGTTTCATCTGGATCTCCTTTAGCATAGGCTAGTTTCAAATGATTCCCTGTTCTCTTTCTGGGGGGTCTTTTCCCATCCGCAAATCAATGTATTACTTTGTACTCTTTTCCATGGATTGAATAGAAGGATTCTCCCCTCTCTTACTTACAAAAAAAAAACATTACATTGCATACACAAATTTATGGTAAAAGACAAATTAATGTCACATCAATGTCTCATAAAAAAAACAAACTCATTACTATAGTCCCATGGCAAAGGACTAATAATAAATTATAAGAATACGTTTTAATATTCACTTTTCGAGTATGTTGCTTGTGAATGTACCAGAGCAATTTATTATTTAAAACATTATTTATGAAACAATGAAGTGTTGTGAAAAGTAGTTTTTATCACTGGTCGAGTTTGCTTTGTGCCTCCTTTGAAGTCCTCCTTTAAGGATATCGATTGTAGGGACATGTACTATGGTCACATATTTATTACAATGTTCGTGGATACTTTTAATTAAATTCAAAGTTACAAGTTTTTGAATGTTGTTAAAACTAGCATAATCATATTATAAAAGTAGTTGTATATAGTTATTTGTAGATATATCAATACAAAATATATAAAATAAAAATTGGAGTGATAAATCAGTTTTACTAGGGATTTAGGGACACTTTGTGAATAAAATGGAGAGATGAGGGTGGATTGATTGTTTCCTCGATTCTATTTGAAGAAATTATCGGATACCATTTCACAGGTTTAACTAGGATGATTTTGAAATGTTTATTCCTGTAGTGATACACAAAACTAAAACCTATCTTCAAAAAACTATATCTAAAAAAGTAACAGTTATACACAAAATTGAAACCTGTCTTCAAAAAATTCTATTTAAATAAGTTATAGTTATCCACAAAATTGACACTTATCTTCAATAATTATAGAGGACGATAAATGGAGTTTCACTGTGCAATGTCGAAGGTCATTAAAATTAGAATTACGAGTCATTAAACCGTGAGGATTGACAATTTGTAACGGTTTCCTCTCCAACATAAAATATCGTATAAAAACTCTGAATTGGAGATTAAAAATTCCATCAAATAGATAAGAGGATTTGATAAGAAAAGTAAGAAGATAAATGAAAGAGTAAAAGGTAAGAAACAAGATAATGAATTATTGGATAAGAATGAAGACATGCATGCTCCACAAAAGTAGTATTCTTTCGTGAATATACGATTCTTAATGCGAGTTATTGAACTGTTCAGACCTACTACTTTACAAACACATACCTCATCTAACTATTACAATTCCTACCATTGTTTTTATCATGTTTGGCATATTTTCAAAACTAACAACCATGTATCATCCACAATAGAACCAAAATCCCTAAATATTATTGGCCAAAAAAAAACCAAAAGATCTATGAGCATGAAATGATTGAATTGTGCATTGAAGAAATTGGAATTGTCGACCACCAACGAATATCCATTCAAGCTGGTTGTGTTGGAGCTCGTAATATGGTAGAAACGTGTGTAGGACGACCTCCATAAACTTCTTCATACATTAACAAAACATAACTATTCAAATAAATTGTAGAGTCTCAATGAAAATTTACGACAATTTTAAAAAAGTCTTCATAATCAAAGAAACTTAACCAAAAATGCAAAATGTTTGAGTTTCGACTTTGATAGAGTGTCAAAGTGCATGTTGGAACATGCATGCGGTTTCACTCTCCAACACACTCACAACGTCGATATCTTCCTTGCCTCCAACTTGCATGAGGTCAATGAAGAGAAACATTAACCATGTAAATAACAAAGATCGAATCTCAAAAACATTAGCTAGAGCAAGCATTATTGAATTACACCTTTTCATGACAACCTTTTTCGTCGTGACATAGCTTTTGCTCCATGATGCCTCTCAGATTGCTGGCCATGATTCATACCTTGCTTTAGATTAGACAAGGCATGGCCACATTCCAATCCAAATAACTAAAAAACTATCACAAGGAAAGATAGAAATCCATGCTCCAATAAAAACAACCTAAAAAAATATCACATGGAAAGATAGAAATCCATGCATAGGAAACATTGAGCTGCCTCACCGGATGAAGGAGGTCCCAATTTTCTAATACCTAAGACACTTGTTTGGTTACGTTAAAATCCTCTCAAATGTTACCACACACCGCTGAAACCTTACCTGTTGACGCACTCAATTAACACGTGTCCCACTCACCCACTTGGGTCCATGCACCCATGAAGATTTGGTAAAAATTCTAAACACCTGGTAAAAAAAACTAAAGTGTTGTAAAAATCTAAATGAAAAGTGGGAATTAATAACGACATCCATCATTATTCTGTTGATCATGTTAATCACCCTTTTTAATGAAAAACATACATGTTTTGTCATCTAAGGAAGTTAATGCTTGAAATCACAACCTTTCATTTTTCTTCGGAATCACAACCTTTCATTGATTGTAACAACGAATAATATTCTAAGCATATGAAATCATGTCCATTTAAATCCCGTTTGTAATTAAAATCCCATTAATCCAGGCCATTTCTAATAGGTGTATGTCTATCGACGTAATAAAATAGGCATATATTTACATATTCAACCCTTCTAAGAGATGGATGAAAAAGATGAAAAAGCACTAGTTTGAAGGTAGATAACTCAATATCATGCAAATGAAAGAATTTGGGAAAGAGGGCTACGATAAGCTTAAATTTAGTGATGCCAATTTGATAATAATACAAGTGAAAGAGTATGGAAAAGAGGCTTATAACAAGCTTAAAGTTAATGATGAAATAACTTTCTATATTTTCTTTCACTAAAGATGTATAAAAAGAGATGTATAAGAATGAGACATTTTGTTTACACATATTAATAGAATGAAATGAATCTCACACTAGCTAAGACATGTTGGGTCTAAAATGAAGATAATAGTGAAAATTTATAATTTTGTTATATAGTTTTCTTATATTGTTAAGATTTAAATATTTAGTTATTACATTGTTATTATTATATTAGCTTTGTCCTTATTAGTCGGCTACACCCTTTAATGGTTAGATAGACCCTTCAATTGTAAGTGTACTCTTTCTCTCCTATATATACCAAAGAGATATAATTTTAGAGATCATCTAATCTTGTAAATTTGATATGTTGTAAAAGATTGTTTCCTTGTCAAAGAGACTTGTTATTCATTATCTTTATTTCATTTTCAAGGCAGGGAGTTACTTCTTATTTCTATTTTTATGCTATTTGGGGAATTTGGTGAATTTGGTGAATAACAATTGGTGTTGGAGAATATGATCCTTGGTTTGGCTCCTTTGAATAAGTCATTCTACCGTTTTTGTGATAATTTGTTTAGAGAAATTTTAGATAGAAAATGTTTTAGGGTTTAGAGAGCACATATTAAGGTATATTGGGTCAAAATTCCAGGTTTTGGTTTTTCTGTGCTTTAAGAAATGCAATATGTGGAAATTAGGCTTTTAGACTAGTTCTGAAACTAGTCTCAAACATGTGTCTTGGTAAAACAATCATATTTGAAGTTTGCAAAGTTTGAATTAAGTGCCACTAGTTCTAGTGAAAAGAAGATAGATCATAGTAAATTAGGTCCAAATTTCAAAATCGTAGTTAAAAAATTCAACGTGTGGAATATTGTACAAGTTCACTCTCTTGAAAGGGACAAATCGATAAGTTTTGGGAAAGTTACCATAAAGTTTTATTGGCACATCAAAATTTAGTCAAATCTATGGAATTGCAGAGAAGACATATTAGGATACCATAGAACAAATGTTCAAACTTAGATATGCCGAAATTTCAGAGTCATATGAGGTGCAAAGTTGGCAGGAAGAATAGTCTCTAAGCTAGGGTTTTAAAAAGGTATGTGAAATTGGAACTCGCATAAATTTTTATTGGAATTTTTTTTGAAGTGATTTAGAAGGTGTGTTAAAGATAAATAGACGAAAACCCTAAATGAATATTATTTTTGGCTCATGTGGAAATGTTGATGTTTGTAGCATTAGATAGGTACTTCGACACAGATCTAATATTATAGATGTGTGGGAGTAGTCCAAATCCTTCTACTTTGGTAATTTACTTTAATTAAATGAATTATTTAATTAAAGTGATTTTATTGATTATTTGAGCTTATTTAATGAAATGTGAAAGTTATTAGAATTAGTGAATTTAATATTAGCCATTGATCTCAACTGAGCTGAGATTTAATCTCATTAGTCATTCACTTTGGAGATTAGGTTTAGGCCATAACTCAATATTATAAAATCAAGTTTAGGGTAAAGGAGGAGTGACTTGATAATTTTCATAGGGAGTGAGAGAGTGATGGAATAATTAGAGGTGGGGGGGGGGGGGTGAATCAATATGAACACTTTTACCACTTTTAACCAAAATATATAAACTTCAACTTAATCAAAAATATATCATGAGTATATCATGAGAATATAAACAAAAACAACATTACATCAAAAACATCACATCAAGTACACAATACACCAGAATTTATGTGGAAACCCTAATGGGAGAAAACCAAAGAATGATTTATTATATATCAAAGAATACATTCATTGGAAGCACCAACTTCCCAATTCTCTAACACCAACTGGAAGTAGGCACCAACCCCCTAATTTGCAGGAACCAACCTGAAGGAAGCTACAACTGCTTGAATTCTCTGGCTCCAACCAGAAGGAGGCTAGAGCAAGCATTGTTGAATTACACCTTTTCTTGACAACTTTTTTCGTTTTGACATAGTTTTTTCTCCATGATGCCTCTCGGATTGCTAGCCAGGATTCATATCATGCGTTATATTAGACAAGGCATGGCCACATTCCAATCCAAATAACCTAAAAAACTATCACAGGGAAAGATAGAAATCCATGCTCCAATAAAAACAACCTAAAAAAATATCACATAGAAAGATATAAATCCATGCATAGGAAACATTGAGTTGCCTCACCGGATGAAGGAGGTCCCAATTTTCCAATACCTAAGACACTTGTTTGGTTACGTTGGAATCTTCTCAAATGTTACCACACATCGATGAAACCTTACCTGTTGACACACTCCATTAAAACGTATCCCACTCACCCAATTAGGTCCATGCACCCATGAAGATTTGGTAAAAATCCTAAACACCTGGTAAAAAAACTAAAGTGTCGTAAAAATCAAAATGTAAATTTGGAATTAATAACGACATCCATCATTATTCTGTTGATCATGTTAATCACCCTTTTTAATGACAAACATACATGTTTTGTCATCCAAGGAAGTTAATGCTTGAAATCACAACCTTTCATTTTTCCTCGGAATCACAACCTTTCATTTATTGTGACAACGAATAATATTCTAAGCATATGAAATCATGTCCATTTAAATCCCATTTGTAATTAAAATCCCATTAATTCAGGCCATTTCCAATAGGTGTACGTTTATCGACGTAATACAATAGGCATATATTTACATATTCAACCCTTCTAAGGGATGGATTAATAAGATGAAAAAGCATTAGTTTGAAGGTAGATAACTCAATATCATGCAAATGAAAAAAATTGGGAAAGAGGGCTATGATAAGCTTAAATTTAGTGATGACAATTTAATAATAATACAAGTGAAAGAGTATGGGAAAGAGGCTTATGACAAGCTTAAAGTTAATGATGAAATAAAGAGTATCAGAACAAACTTAATTTGGTATATGTTATCTCCTTAAATAAATTGGTGGAAATGTTTCTTTTGAGGTGATAGGTTGTGGTCCAAAATTTATTCCTAAATTTTTGTAAGTAGGTTAGAGAGTCTATTTTCTGTAAATAAGCTTAGAAAGAATTTTTGATTTGGTTTGGTCAAGCAAAAGTCAGAATCTCAGGTTTCGGTGGTTTAGGCGAGCCTGAAATGCGCTCATTAACCACTGAGAGCCTTTGTTCCCGGTAGTTAAGAGGGAAAAGCAAAAGTGCGGTTAACTACCGAAAAGGTTTCAATGGGAAAAATGAAAAGCACGTGCTTTCGCATGAGCCAGTTGTCAATTGGCGCAATGATGGAAACGTAACCGCCAAAATCTCATGAAGGTGGTAAGGTATGCACGTTCTGGTTATATCTATTTGAAGATTGAGATCCTGTTGTCCTTTCAACTGCATTTGTCTTTTCAAAATTAAGACTTGGCGATGATACAAAAATTCATGCATGTTTTCCGACTAACATAAATGATTAGTCACGTAGGCTCTCACCATTTCCAGTCACGAGTACACAATCCATTATGACCCCATTAAATATCTGATTTAATCTCCATTCATTATCAATTTGAATTCAGGAGTTATTGAGACAATCTTGAGCCCGTGATTTCATCAAACAAACACATATCCAGAGATCATAATCCCATTTCTCGTGGTGATCGTTGAGCGCAGTTAGAGTCCAAAAAATCACTCTCAAGACAATTTTCATACCAATCAAGCCAGGTCGAGTGATCAGGTAAGTTCAAAACCCATACTGTTTCAGTTTAAATGAATATCCCACTGAAACTCAAAAATTTCAGCATCTTTTCAGTCAGTCTGTTGCCTAAACTCGGTTAGTGTTTGAGATTTGTGATCCGAACTCTGTGTCACCCTGTCCCGTTTTCTTTTCTATGAGTCATACTCTCTGTTATCCTAAATCATAGAGTCTTTGTCTCCCTGGCACGAAGTTTTCCTTAATCACAGGTACAGTCAACATTTACTAATGCCGAAAGCAGGGCCAGTTCTGAGGGCTGAATTGGATGGAGTTTGATACCTTGAGGTGCACCCTGAGGTGGCCGAGTTCTTCAAGTAGACTAGAGTGTATACCTATTGTGAAAAACTAGCATATTTTCATCAACAGGTGTTCGAGACTTTTTCTAGCTCGTATGATGGAAGAACAACAATAGTGGGAAAGGAGCAGTTTGTGGTTGATGAGGCAGCCATAGCTGAGTTCACAGTTCTTCCCAAAACATGTGATTGTTGGTTCAAATCAACGGTACCTTCAAACATTGAATTTAGGTCCTACCTACAACCTCTGCACAAAGCTCTTACATGGAAAAAAGACATACCAATGTCTTATTTGGAACCTAAATGGAAATCTCTCCTGAAGGAAATCTTTGTCTATATCACCTGTGAAGGTAGATACAACAGAGTCATGTTCTACCACTTTAAACTTATAAATCATTTCACAGGGAGATCTACCATCAATTTACCATTTTACTTGCACAAAGCCCTCACGAAAATGTCTAAACAGGTCAAGGCCAAGCCCACTAAGGTGGCAAGCAGATTGTCTCATCAAGGACTCATTACTTTCATTGTCAAAGAGTCATTGAAGAAAAGGAAGGTAGATTGGAACTATTTCCTCTTCTGAAATGAATTCCAGACTGATTGGCAACAACAAGAGAAGGGTAAAAAGGATGCCACTAAGAAGACTATTACTCCTAAAAGAAGTCATAGAAAACAGAGGGGTATCTCACCACCAAGAGATCTGATAGAATCATCCTCTGTTAAAAAGAAAAGAATCAAAAGAAAGTTACAGTTTGAGGGTGAGCAGTCCAAGGACCCTACTGCAGGAAGTAACCCTTTAAACCTACCCTATAGTGATTCAGAGCCAGAACAAGAGTTAGCAGAGACACAGGGTAATGTACAGACTGGACAAGCTGCAGGCGATTGTTCCAACTTACCTTCATGAACCCCTCCAAAGGCACACAGTCCACCAGTGGAAAAAGCCTCTTCAAGTAAGGCTAAAGCATCTAGGGCATGGAAAATCAATAAACTCCTACAACAAGTCTATGAAATGGAAGTCTTGGAAAGAGTTATTAAAAAGGTTAACACAGACTTGACTGAAAGAAATGCAGAGATTTTCAAAATAAACCAAACCCTCAAAGAAAAGCATGACAAGATGTTACCCATGATTTTGGTCATCATGATGGTGTATTGATGATGGTGTACTCAGGCTCCTCATAAGAACTTTCTCCTGAGAAAAATGGCATTCATCTCTTCCCAGAAAACTCACTTTTGAAGAGAGTTCGCAGGTTGCTAATATACCAGGGTGTGAGAATGACCCATTCTCGTAGGCTGCCTTAAGCTAGGGTGCAAACTTCTCGCACTGTACAACATAGCTAGGGTGCGAACCTTCTCTAAGGCATGGAAAAAGATGAATTCTCGATGGTTCTAGAAGGGAATCTTTTAGAAGAATGGGTTGGCATTCGAATGGTTATCCTTGTACTGGATTCCTTGATATTGTGGGATCATTTCTTATCTAAGTAACCATCTCATTCTCTCCTATATATTGATGGAATTCTCATGGAAAAGGTTAAGCAAGATTCATTGGAGAATTGGTGAAATAATTGTGTGAAGGACTTAGCTTGAATAGTAGCTTGAAGACTCTAGCAAGTCTATCAAGAGGTTTTGATCTTCTTCATGCAAGGATCGAGCAAGTGTGTGTGTTGGAGCCAAGAACCATCGAAAGGAAGCTTGCGACATCAAGGTGATCAGATTGTAATATTTACTTTCAATTAATATGATACAGTGGCATGTCCCTTTCCCATAAAGTTATTCTCACTTTATTGTGTAACTCCTTGATCATACACATAAGTTGACAATTGAATATATTTTGCTATCTTCACTTTGGTTGGTTTGTGTTGTCTTGGTCTTGACCTCACGAGAGCACTGGAGCGAAGTGGGAGCAACAAAGACCCTAGGAAGCGATACAAAGGTATGTTACTTGTTCCTTCCTACTAGCTAATTCAATGGTCAAAACTTAGGGAAAGAGTCATGTCCTGTCCTGTTTTGTTCTAGATCCAGGTGGATCTAGGGAGATCTGTTAGTGTCTGCACCTACTGATAACACAAGATCAAAGAGAGGAACAGGGTATTGATAAGGGAGAACATGAAGCTGTACAGACAACTTAAAATTCTGAGGCTGAAATTAAATGATTCTCAAGTGCCAACACAGGAGCAAATCGGTTTGGAGACTCTAGCTAACTTGGCTACAACCATGGTAGATACACCATAGCCCTCCACATAGCCAGTTGAAGTTCCCAGATCTTCACGAACAAGGGTTGCATCGTCCAAAAGGCCTTGAACATTCAACGAAGAATCAAGGTAATCATTTTTGCAAATTTTGAAGTTTTCTCAAAGATGAAGTTTCGGTGGTTTAGGCGAACAGGACGACTATTCATTAACCACCCAAAACAGAGATTTTGGTAGTTAATTCACTCAGGATTCTTCTAGGTTAACCACCGAAATCTTGTCACTGCCAGAATGACCGAATTTTTGCACAGATCGAAGTTTTTTGAGTTGGAATGGTTTGAAACCTCTTCGAATAGACATTTGTTGAATTGTCAAGTCAGATCCAATAGCTATGTTTGATACATAAGGGAAAGAAGAGGTGTTTCAATCTTTTTGGGTACCTTTGACAAAGGCAGAAAATCAGGATGCTTGCTCACCTCAACAAATTCGAATTTGTATCTCTTGGGAGAGTCATCACTCAGCCTTGGAAGGCTATTCTGCACTGCACCATGACTCTACAAGATATGAAGACCATGAAATCTGGGATTGACCTCATTTTTGGGGATCATTCCATATCTTTTGCAAACTGAATTTTGACTTTCTATCTTTAGCATATTTGATACATGCTTTTAGGATCTCAAAACTTCATTGTAAAGCTATAAAGCTAAAGGTAGAATAGGATCTAAGGGTTCGACTTTGGAGACTTTTTTCATATTATGTACTCTTCTCATTTTCATATTAAGTAATACAAGCTTCTTTTGCCATAACTTGTTTAGATTTCATCTTCTTATCTATTCTATACTTGCACCTGGATATTATATTCATGTTGTTATGCTTGTTTATGCTCGATAACTGTCATCTTATCATTGCATTCATAAGTTAAAATTTGCAAGTATTCCTATGATTATTGTAATTGGCCATTCATATATGCTTTATATGTGATTCTGCTGATATAATAGTTATTTCTCCATACATCCCTTTATTTGTAAACTCTCTGAACATTTGTGGTTGAAAGCCTTGTCCATCTAAATGTGTTCATGCATGTTTTGAGTGAGAAATGATTCAGTCCTCCGACTTGATCCAAACCCACACTTATTATTGAGAAAACAATTACCAAAAGCTTAAGTTACCAGGCATCTTTGACTTACAACCTAGGAGAGTTTCCTAGAGTGATAATAGTATCTATATTTTCTTTCACTAAAGATGTATAAAAAGAGATGTATAAGAAGGAGAAAATTGTTTACACATATTAATAGAATGAAATGAATCTCACACTAGCTAAGACATGTTGGGTCTAAAATGAAGATAATAGTAAAAATTTGTAATTTTGTTATATTGTTAAGCTTTAAATATTTAGTTATTACATTGTTATTATTATATTAGTTTTGTCCTTATTAGTCGGCTACGCCCTTTAATTGTTAGATAGACCCTTCAATTGTAAGTGTACCCTTTCTCTCCTATATATACCAAGGAGATGTAATTTTAGAGATCATCTAATCTTGTAAATTTGATATGTTGTAAAAGATTGTTTCCTTGTCAAAGAGGCTTGTTATTCATTATCTTTATTTCATTTTCAAGGTAGGAAGTTACTTCTTATTTCTATTTTTATGCTTTTTGGGGAATTTGGTGCATACAAATTGGTGTTGGAGAATATGATCCTTGGTTTGGCTCCTTTGAATAAGTCATTCTACCATTTTTGTGATAATTGTTTTAGAGAAATTTTTGATATAAAATGTTTTAGGGTTTAGAGAGCACATATTGAGGTATATTGGGTCAAAATTCCAGGTATTGGTTTTGCTATTCTTTAAGAAATGCAATATGTGGAAATTAGGCTTTTAGACTAGTCCTAAAATTAGTCTCAAACATGTGTTCTTGGTAAAACATTCATATTTGAAGTTTTCAAAGTCTGAATTAAGTGTCACTAGTTCTAGTAAAAAGAAGATAGATCATAGTATATTAGGTCCAAATTTCAAAATCATAGTTAAAAAATTCAACACGTGGAATATTGTACATGTTCACTCTCTTGAAAGGGACAAATTGATAAGTTTTTGGAAAGTTACCATGAATTTTTCTTGGCACATCAAAATTTAGTCAAATCTATGGAATTGAAGAGAAGACATACTAGGATACCATAGACCAAATGTTCAAACTCAGATATGCAGATATTTCAGAGTCATATCAGGTGCAAAGTTGGCAGGAAGAATAGTCTCTAAGCTAGGTTTTTAGAAAGGTATTTGAAATTGGAACTCACATAAATTTTTATTGGAATTTTTTTTGAAGTGATTTAGAAGGTGTGTTAAAGAGAAATAGAAGAAAACCCTAAGTAAATATTATTTTTGTCTCATGTGGAAATGTTGATGTTTGTAGCATTAGACAGGTACTTCGACACAGGTCTAAGTTTATAGATGTGTGGGAGTAGTCCAAATCCTTCTACTTTGGTAGTTTACTTTAATTAAATGAATTATTTAATTAAAGCGATTTTATTAATTATTTGAGCTTATTTAATGAAATGTGAAAGTTAATAGAATTAGTGAATTTAATATTAGCCATTGATCTCAACTGAGGTGAGATTTAATATCATTCTTCATTCACTTTGGAGATTAGGGTTAGGCCATAACTCAATATTATAAAATCAAGTTTAGGGTAAAGGAGGAGTGACTTGATAATTTTCATAGGGAGTGAGAGCAGAGTGATGGAATAATGAGAGGGGGGGGGTGAATCAATATGAACACTTTTACCACTTTTAACCACAATATATAAACTTCAACTTAATAAAAAATATATCATCAGTATATCATGAGAATATAAACACAAACAACATCACATCAAAAACATCACATCAAGTACACAGTACACCAGAATATATGTGGAAACCCTAATGGGAGAAAACCAAAGAATGATTTCTTATATATCAAAGAATACATTCATTGGAAGCACCAACTTCCCAATTCTCCATCACGAACTAGAAGTAGGCACCAACCCCCTAATTTACAGGAATCAATATTAAGGAAGCTACAACTGCTTGAATTCTCTGGCTCTAATCAGAAGGAGGCTACAACCCACTGATTCTCAGGCTCCAACTTGAAGCTCCAAATCCCCATGTTCTTCGACACCAACTAGAAGGAGGATAAAATCCCCTTTCCTAGCCCCATCCTATTTCCCTGAAATATAAGTGTAGACCAACTGTCACTACTATAATCACTGCCACTGTCACTGCCACTTCCATTTCCACGGTCATTGTCACTACCATTGTCACTACCTTTGTCACATCAACCTATAACATGTCAACCTATCACTATGTCCAACCTATAACTATCAACTGATCAACCTGTCCAACTTGTCACTATCACTGATTCTCAACTAGATCCTCTCACAGGGATCATATATAAAGGACACCTCTCAATTAGATGGCCAACATCACCTAAACATGCCTCTACCAAGCAAGTGACAATATCACCAACATACCATCACAAGGTATGTGTCTCAACCATATAACAAATCATGTACCAAGCCATCAATAAGTACCATACCAAGCATCAATCCATGTACCACAACCTTTACCACAACAAGTGCATCAACCATGCATCAATACCTATACCAAAACGTGCATCAACCATGCACCAACACCTATACCAAACCATGCATCAACCATGCACCAACATCTGTACCAAACCATGCATCAACCATGCACCTCAACCTTTACCATATGCCTCAACCATCAACCATGTATACCAAGTACCAATCATGTACCATACCATGTATCAACCATGTACATCAACACATGTACCATACCATGTATCAACAATGTATCTCAACCATATGCCGTATCACTCACTCATGACATACACCATATACCATAGGATATCATCAATGAAGTGCCTCAACCATATGCCAAGAATATGTGCCAAATGTGTACCAAGCATATATCGAGATCACCAGCAAGTGCCTATATCGATGTACCAATACCAATAATATTATCAACTATAATACTTAAACAACATGCCAACCATGTACCTCAAACAAGTGTCATATCATTCATGATATGCCTCAACCAACTACTATACACCATGTGCCAATGTATCGAAGATATGTACCAACAATGTATTATATCTCAACCAACATGTACCATACATCCAGGATGTTCCTCAAGGAATATATCAAACTCACAAGGTCATCCCTCAAGCATTATCCACAATAACACCAAGATGCAACCTCATAACACATAGAACAACATAACTTTTACATCTCTGACTCACCTAATACCTATGAAGCTAATACAAAGACCTATAGCTTTTTCTTATACCTCAAAAACCTAGCACAAACATCTTTCTTCACTTCTGTCTTGTCCTCGCATGACGAAGACTAATTGTCATGTGGGGCCTCACGTGATGTGCTCTAGGCAACCGACGAGGGTGCCTCGTGGGACACTTGTTGTATGACCCACGAGGATGACCCTAATTAGGGTTTCCTCATATTTTTTAATCTTCTCTCTAATGCTGAGACTTTCTCTCTTCCTTTCCTTCGCTACCTCAGAAACAAACCTTACCAATAAACCAAAACACTAGACCATAACATTCACAAGATAGATATTCAATGTAAGTGTATGTCTAATGAATATCTCATGATGTGTATTTATACTTTTGGTAGGTAACCTCTTTCCTTATTTTTAGGGCCTCTCTTACTTTCTTGTCACAACCACTTTACCCATTCATTAATTGGCTTATAACCAATTAGGGGCTTCTTTACCGATCTTTGGGGATTCTAACTTCACAAGGCCATATCTCCCTAACTGTGAGGAACCACATGACGTACCACATATCACCAGAAACCACACGATGAGTATTATCCATCTATGAGTGTCTCACTTGCATTTATGTTGTCCTTCATGTCCATATTCCTCAACCAAATTTAGGTACCATAACCACACCTCTAGGGCTTCGTGTAGACTTCATCAAATGCATCCAACACATCCAGTGACATCAACCACTCCATCAATGACAACTAACTCACCATAAATCTCAATATCCAAGGGTTGACATCAATATATAAAGGTTGACATCAATCTCTGAGGGTTGACATCAATGACAACTAGTTGTACAAACCAATTATCCAACAAGATCTCCGTTTGGAATTCATGGCAACACTAACATTGATGGCAACACCAACATTGATGGAAATAATGATGGAGATACCAATGATCCAATACTCATGCTCCCCCCTATGACCATTGCTCCTCATAAATGTTTCTCACTCTCCCCCTACCTTTTTTCTTTCTCTTCACATATTTCTCTCCTCATATTATTCTTCTCTTGTGAATTCCCTCGAAGTATACCTTTTTTAAACAATACTTCTTTGACTAGATGTGTTTGACTCTTACTCTTATGATGTTTCTCTTTCTCTTCCTTTGACATCATGGGAAATAGGATAACTCCCCCTATCGGTATGTCTCCCCTTGTTGGTATGTCTCCCCATATTTTCATGCTGCTAACTATTCCTTTATGGATATCTTTCTGTACAAGATGTCATGTAGATCAATGTATGGCTACATGTATATGTTTCCTTTCCTCTCTTTCAACGCTTGCTAATTTTCCATTGTGCTTCCTCTTGTAATTCTCAGATATATAAAAATAATTCATTACTTGATTTCTTCATTCACTTGTGTTAGCACGTGGGAGTCTCATTCTGACTGCTAAGAGTGTAATCCTAGTACCCATCAAAGTATAAAATACATATTTATAAAAGAGATAACAAATGGATGAAGGACTCTTAAGGTAACTTCATTCATAATTTACTCCATGAAATACATACAAGCAAAAAGACTTCTATTATCCAAAAGATCCAAACTCTTGGTACATGCAACAATAAATATATTACTGCTACATAAACAGTATAAACGTATAAGCCTCTGTACATCCATTCGAACCTAAAAAATTAAATCAATATAAAAGGTTGGATCAAAAAGAAAGAAAAATAAAGAAAGGGAGGGCAACAAACTGCATATCAGTAGGCTACACCATTGGGCAATGGAGTCACACAAACATCTTGAAGTTAGAAGGCGGTTGAAGAGCATATCAGAAAAATGGATTATAAGATGGAAGATGGAAGAAATGATAAGTTAACATAAAGTAGATCATTAATTAAACAAAGATCCTCTCTGCAAAAAAAATGGGAAATCTACTTGAATAAATACAATGAGTCATAGGCAATCACAACAAACCCTTTTTTGCTCAGGAATCTATAAATCAAATACAACCATTGATCCTGAAAAGATACAATTCATTCAAGTAATATAGAAATTCAGATGAACAACAAAGAGAACACAATCTTATATAACTAATCTCATGAATCTTCAATGGAAAAAATGATGGTTACAAATATGCCCTAAGGCTTACAAATCAACAACTAGAGTTGCTCCTCAAGATTTCTCCTCTCTTGGATCATGAATCCAACCCTTTCCTTCTCAAAATCCCTTTCATTTATATTCAATGATATCTATATACCCTAAGGAGGTCGAAACCAAGGAGATACATAGGATCATACTTCATTTAGGAGTCTTGTTACAAAAGATTCCAACAAAAGTCTAACAAATTCCTATTTTTTGGGGATTTTTTTCATGATGATAAATTCCTTTTGAAACAGGTCATCTTGATTTAGTTGGATATGGAACACATGTCCCTCATGTCCAAAAAAATCCTAGGAGACCATTCGAGCCTTCCTTGACAAGTGGAAACCTCCAAACAAGACACATATCCAACAACTATGCAAAACAAAGAGTTTGCAGCGCCAGTTTGTAGCGCACTGGTGCTTTAATTATATCTCTCTAATTACAAACTAGGTCCGGCTGAAATTTGGAAAACAATGCAGTGACATAATCATTATCCTCCACGCAAAATTTAAGAAAAACCCACATCACTGTTTTGGATTTATGATCAAATCTGTAAAAGTAGCTGCTACAAGAAATGAGTTTGCATGAAAGTTCGCATCACCTGTCACCAGTGCGCAGCACCGAAAGGAAAATACATCCAAAACCACGTTTTAGAGCTTCAAACAGGATGAAAACCCTCATGGAGTACCTGATGGTCCTAAGGATGCTGCAGATGTTGATAAGTTCGAATGTGAGTGCCCACAACCTATCCAAGCTACAACGCTCCTCCTTAACTAGTTTGCAGCGGCAACTCAAATATAGCTTGCACACTTCGAGGAGGCTATTAGTTTATGGTATGACATAACCCTTGGAGAAATGGTTAAATGTAGGCTCTGAAAACCATAAATCCTCCTTATGGAGGACACCACGCCTAGAGGGCAACAACTTATAAGATTCTGAGGGCAGGGTATTATTGGCCCAAACTTTTCTCGGACGTCAACGCCAAGGTCCGAGCTTGCAACCCTTGCTAATTGTTCGCAGGTAAGCATAAGATCCCAGCGATGCCGTTGGTTCCATTCAAAACAAAAGCTCATTTTTAGCAATGGGGATTAGATTTCATAGGTGAAATTAATCCTCATTCTAGTGCTCAGCATAAATTGATCCTGACTGCAACAGATTACTTCACCAAATGGGTGGAGGCTATCCCAACCAGAAAGGCTACAGATTCGGTGGTAATAGATTTTTTAGAAGAGAATATTTTATCAAGATTCGACTGCCCCCAAAAGATAGTCATAGATAATTCTCAGGCCTTTAAATCTATGGTTATGGTCAGTTTCTTCCAAAAATACAATATTGTGCTTGGTCATTCCACTGCGTATTACCCCCAGGGAAATGGGCTAGTTGATTCTTCAAACAAGAGATTAATCAATATAATTAAGAAAGTGTTGAGAAAAAACAAGAAATCCTGGCATGTGCATTTGAAATACGCTCTGTGGGCAAATCAGATAGGCACGAAAAAGTCTATCGACACCTCTCCTTTCCAGATGGTATATAAGACTGATGTAGTGTTACCTATAAATCTAGTGCTTCCTGTAATGAAACTTTGGCAAGATGAGAAGGAAGAACCAAATCATGTCACAAGAAGGATAAATCAGCTGATTGAAGTCAAACAGCACAGGGCCGAAGTGGATGAAAGGTTGCAGAAATACCAGGACGACATGAAAGCATTATTCAACCGTAAAGCCAAAGACATATTTTCTCCTGGGATATTTCGTTTTAAAATGGAATGCAAGGAAGGAATATTTGGCAAAACATGGTAAATTTGATCACATCTGGTACGGACCGTTCAAGGTAACAACTCCTGAGGGAAAAAATTCATTTCTGTTAGAGAATTTGGACAGTAAAATCCTCAACGCCCCTGTCAATGGGCATTATTTAAAACATTATATGGGATAATTAATTTTCAAAATTCCCACTGTATATACCGTTTGATTTTTCTTTTTATTTCATAATTTTCTTTGGTAAGTCTTCTTTAAAAAAAATAAAAAAATAAAAATAAAAAATAGGTTAATGTTTTTCTAGAAGTAGGGATATAAAATTTTCAATGTATTCAATTCTTTTAAAAGCCCTGATACTCTTCGTTATGTTCCTTTACAGGATCCCGACTTGCAGCCCAAATAAATCCAAAGGAGCAAACAAATATCCATATTTCAGAAGATAAATTCGCTGAAAACAGGTGATATAAAGATTTCGGTTATTTCAAAAGAGAACGAAAATGGTAAGGCAAAAGTGTGAATTCCAGAAAAGTCTATTTTTTCAAACAAAGGTTTTTAAAAGTGCGGTGATTGTCTCGTAAGTGTGATATGTCACTAAAAGAATGATTTCTAAATCTAGGCCCTAAGAGTTTCACCTAGAATAAGATAAGAGGTAATTAAAATAAACAAAGAGAGGAAAGCGTCTCTCACAAAGAGTTCCAAGAGTTGGGTCTAATTCATGACCCCTGTTTTTTCGATTTCCAAGTCTTTCTCCATCGCCCCTTTCTATCCTCAGTTTTTCCTTCTTAAAAGACCAAACATCTTTCTGGTTTTCCCACAGAAGGAGAAGAGATTACATCTTAACTTTGGAAGCTAAAAAACAGTTCTTAAAAGGTAAACCAATCCTCACAAATCCTCACTCTCTGACTAAACAAAGTTATACTTAGGCTGATCCTGATTCTTCTAGGTTTCTTAATAGTTTTCTAAGGATTTAATCTTGCTCGAAGGAAGTTCCTTGGAATTAATCTTCCCCTTTGTTTCTTCCTACGGACTAAGGTGTTTTGAAAGTTTAGAAAAGGTTGGTCCAAGGTAATCAAAGCAAGTTGACAGACCTCTACTGTAAATTTTACACAGATACCATCCCTGTATACTTACTACCATTGATTTCCCCCACGTCGTATTCAAAAAGTAAAATATAAGACAGATGGTGAAAGGAAATTCATATTTGATTGCCCCCATCTAGTCCAAAAGACAATGAAAGGAAATTCAGTAAAAAGGGACATACAACTTCACCGGGGTACTGAACAGGCCCGCTGGGAGTGAAGCAATATCTGAGGTTAAATGCATAACTATGATTCGAAGTGGTGAAAGGAAATTTAGTTAAAATGGATAGATAACTTCACCGGGGTACTGAACAGGCTCGCTGGCAGTGAAGCAATATCTGAGGTTAAATGCATAATTATAATTCGAAGTGGTGAAAGGAAATTCAGTAAAAAGGGACAGATAACTTCACCGGTGTACTGAACAAGCTTGCTGGTAGTGAAGCAATATCTAAGGTATTTGTAAGGTTGTCATACATAAATTTAACTCTATTATGGTTACCAGCCTTTTCGAAACCAGATCTTCATCCCAAATCCAGACAGGGCTCCCCAATTAAAAAAACATGAAATTTACTTCATTTGATGCAAGCCAAAATCCCACAAGATCTATTGGGTTTCCTAGGATTGTTTTGATCATCTTAAAGCAAATTTAAATTTACTAGTGAGAAGGAGAAGATCATGAATGTGACTGCAACTGAGTTTACATCGTTGAGAGTTTTGAAAATATTTTCAGAAGTAAACGCGAAATCTCTTTTTCCCTCTGTATCCCCTTCCTAAACAAGTTCTACAGAAAGAATCCATTGACTCCATTTACCCAATAAAGGAAGTAAGTCTACCTGTTCTCCTCATCCCACAAGGAGACAAGGTCCCCAATTGGAGACTATGTTGAAACTTATATTAATTTTTTTATCTTCAAAACTAAAATCTTCCTTTTTCGGGTTTCGGTTTTTCACGAAGCATAACCCTCACTATCTTTTCCAAAAGGACGGTACCAAAATCCCGACAAGATTTATTCTTTAAATAATAAAAGTCAAAAAACCAAAAGTGTTATAAAAGTCCCGATGTGCTTTCTGTAAAATTATTTCCTAAATCACAAAAAGTTTAAACCCTAAAAGTTTTAATGCATTTCCAATCGCGGAATCCCGATCCCCTATTTCCTGAAATATGGAAGTTACTAATTATTAAAGACTAAATTAATCATATTGCAATTTCGGGATTCATCAATGACATACCTCTTGACAACACGATCCCCGAAATCCTGAAACGTGAAGTCTCGACTCTTAATCTGTGTTTAAACTAAATTAACTCTGTTTTGGAAGTTATTCCTTAATCTTGATTAATTAATTCACTAATACGAAAATGTAAGGCTTAATTTAATCATTTCGCAATTTCGGAAATCGAGATTCAACGATGACATACCTTTTGTCAAAACGATCCCCGAAACCCCGAAATAATCAAAGTGGATTTAATACTCATTAATTAATTTACTAAAACAAAATTATGTTCTGATTTAAACTTGTCGCAATTTCGCAATTTCGGAAATCAGGATTCAGCGATGACATACCTCTTGTCAACACGATCCCCGGAATCCTGAAACGCAAAGTCTCGACTCTTAATCTGTGTTTAGTCTAAATTAACTCTGTTTTGGAAGCATGACTAATGACAATAAAACGTTTTAGGTTCACGTTTCGGTTTTCGATGGATTGAAATTTTCCAAATTTTGAATTCAAAAGCGCCAAAATATGACCACTTTAATAAAGGATAACTGATGATATGTGACACTAATGCCTATATTAGTAAATATCCAATGCATTCAATGTATTGAATTCTTGTCAGCTGCGTCAGTACCTTCATCATGAAATGAAATAAAAGAGAGTTTAAGGGTCTGTGTTTCGCAACATATTCTGTTTCATACTATCAAGCATAAGATGCATTCAACTGAGTTCATACACTCCATTTCTGTGACAGGTTTTCCATCTAACTTAAAGTCATGGCACCAAAGAAAGCATCGAAGAAGAGTGAAGATATAGAGGAAGGAGATATCATATCCGACACTATGCCACACACTATCGACTCAATTAAATCTTGGACACAAATCTCTGAATTCCTGGAATACGAAATCAAGAATTGTCCTACTGATTTTGAGAATCACTTTCGGGATATAGCAGAATCAAAGCTTCATAAGATCATGGCACGCCCTCAGCTTATGGCGTACAACGAAATGATCAATTGGGCCTTGGAGAAGGTCGATATCCCGACAAGAAGTATTTTAAACGATCAAGGGGTCATTGTTGGCTCATTCAGGCCAGAACATATACAAGTAATGTATAAACTCTCACCAAATCCTAAGTACACTTATAATGATGAGTTTTTAGTTGAATTTCAAAGGAAGGAGTGTACTGAAGCAGACCGAACTTATCCCGATTTAATCAGAGAATGGTGGATATGTCCATCAAAGTTTAAGGCTGATACCCATGGGGTTTATGCCACAACATCTTTGAACGAATACATGGTCTATGTAGCCATTATGCTGTGTAGACTTTTCAAGAAAAAGAATCCCTGCCATTTTTCTGCAGAATGGGTGCCCTTTTTAGAAGAAGCTTCAAAAGGATACATTTTCAACTAGAGTAAGATTTTGTCTGATAACCTAGCTCAAGAAGTTTCAAATTACAGAGTTGCAAAATCTAAAGGTCAACCAGTGGCCTTTTACATGTCAGCGTACATTATGGATGCAGTTTTCTTTGTGACTCCTTTTCCCCTGATGAATTTGAGTTGGAACATAACTTGCCCCGAACCCATTCATGAGTATCACTCTATGCTATGGGAAGAAAATGCTAAGAATGTGTTTTATGAAATTTGTCATTTCGTAGTAGTTCCAATGCATAAAATGTTTTATGGCTATGAACCCCCTCACATTTCTGAGCCGGTCTGATAAAATCTCAAAGCAATAGCTGATTGGTTTGTTGATGAAAACTTTTCTTACATTAGGGTTTATGGGTGCTCAATTCCACCTCACGCACTTCTGAAATTCCTCCCGGACAAACTGGTATTGAGGGAGGTAGCACATCAAATAGTGAAAGGTGGTATTGGAATAGAGCTAAAGGTAACACAAAATAAATCCTGGCCATCTTCCCTCTGTATGTCGGGAAATTTTCATTACTAAACCTAGGCCATTCTAAAGTGGAAGTTGAAGCTTTAGAAGAAATAAAACTGGTAGATATTGAGCACAGAAAGCATGACCCTTATCAATGAGTAAGCAAACATTTGATGCACTGTAACATGAAAGCTTATGAACATCAAAAATCTGTTTATGATGATATATTCAAGGAGGTTAAAACTTATGAGGAGGTATTGAACAGGGTATGGGCCTCATCACCCGATTTACAGACTGGTTTCATGTCCTTCCAAAGTCATAGGTGAAGTTGTTTGCCAAAAATTTTGCAGGGTGAATCCACGACCCCTCCTCCAGAATTGGAAGGGCCTCCCCCAGGCTTTGAAACAAATGTACAGGATAAAGCAAATACAAAGGGAAAAATGAAGGAGACTGAAATGCCTTCACAAGAAATAGAGTTTCCTCAAACAGAAAAATCAGAGTCAGGGAAAGGAAAGGAGTTGGAAATATCCTTGGAAATCCCTGAAAATATTCCCAAAAAAGTAGGAGGAACAACATCGACAGAACTTGGAAGTCCCATCACTTCTTTGACTCCATTACAGTCTACTTATGGAAATCCCCAAGAGGGATCTCTATATGTTAGTGACCTTGAGCCCATTTCTAGGGATGGGATTCCTTCCTTTGATTACTTCTCCAGTAAAAAGAGGAAGGCTATCCTAAAACAAGAGATGCATCCAAGAGGAGATATGATGATTAAAAAGCACAAGATCATTATAGACGGACAAAAAATTAAAGAGGGAGAATTCGCTACAGAAATAGTTGGCACAATGGGAGCTTTAGCATCGGCGAATTTATACTTTGTGGGTAGTTTGACAACTATGTTGGAGCAGAAAGATCAGATGATAGCTCAGCTACAGGATCAATTAAAGGAGACTGAAAGAAATATCAGTTGGGGGATTAAAAAGGGTCTAGAACGAGCTAGATTAAATGATATTCAAGAGATTCAAAAAATGAAAGCAAGATTAGAGGAAGAAAATCAGAAAATACAGGTCACTCAAGCACATGTTATAAAGCAAGAGGAAGTAAATAAACAATTACAAGATAAGATTATTTCCATATCAAGTCAAGTGGTAGAGCTTGAAATCTTCTAGGCCCAGGTATTGGAAATACATATGAAGATAGAAAAAGAACAACAGGGAGTGTTTTTTAATTTGGAATTTGTTCATAATTACTTTCAGGAAACAAGTAAATCCTTGGAAAATATTCTCCAGAAAGAAAGAAAAGTGAAAGCAGCCAGAGCAACTTTCCAAAAAGTAGTGGCTTTTTCAACAAAAGAGGATTTCAGGGAGGCTAAAAAACTATCTGTTTCAGAGAAGATTAAAGGTGATGTAATAATCAAGGTATGGGAGGCAGACCTCATAGAAAACAAAAGAATGACCAAAGAAGTTAATGAAAATTGTCAAGGAATGTTTGACCTTTTAGAGAAAACTTCATTGAACATTGGAAAAAACGTCTGTTCAAGGTTGTTAGGGGAAATTAACATTGTTAAGTATCAGTTAAGATTCAAAGAGGATATTGAAGAAATTCAGAAAGAGATCCCACAAATAAAGGTAATCAATGTCACTCAAATTGACAAATGGATAGTAATGCCTAACTTAAAACTACAAACTATTAAGTTCTCAAGAAAGATTATCGAAGACCGTCTACCATAACTGCAGATAAAGTTTTTCTTATTTGAAGAAAAGGATATTCCAGAAGCTCCCACAGTTTCAGTACAGTTTCTAGGAAAATGTATTCGCTGTCTTAAAGCAGAAGGAGGAGGCTCATCAATGCAGACATGAAATATTGTTTTGAAGATTTTCATCATTGGAATAATAAAGCAGTTAGAATAGAAATATAAATGGTTTGACATTGTTCATTCATGTAACCATTAATCTTAGGAAGTTAGTTAATCACCAATGGGAAAAATGTTTGGAGATCATGTATAAATATATTTTCATAAGACTGAAAAAGGGCTTTTGGTTTTTGAGAGAGCCGATTGTATTAAATTTATTTCCAGTCCACTGTGATATAAATAATATAGACGAGATTCTGAATTCTGCCAACTTGAAGCTATGTGTTCTTTTACTCTGTTTCCAATAGTTTTCAATATTTTTCTTCTTACGTCTTTCTAATGAATGATCAACTACAAGTTTATTTCACACATCTATTGTAGTTTGAATTGATTTGGTTATTAAATCATTTACAGTTTTTCCTCTGTGATTGCTATCAACAGTTTCAAGACCTGTAGGTCATTTGAATGATTATATTTTACACTTCATTAGAAATCTCGTTTTCCTCTTTGCCTCCTGTTACAATATGAGATTCTTTCGTGATTAAAGCCTCATATTATCTCAGTGATGCTACTTTGTTACTTTACTATTCTCAAAATTATTTCAAGTACAGGAAACGACCTCAACTATTATTATGTTATTATTTTGAGTTCCAAAACACTTTTTTCTCTTTTCATCCCTTAAAAATTGAAGCAACAAATATTCAAACTTTTCATATTTAAATAAAACTTTATTTTCCATGATTGTCCGAAATAATAGACAACCCAACATAGAACCTGGCCTCCAAGATCAAACTAGCATTACTTTGAACCTGTTTAATACTATTCTGCAAACAACAACTAACC
>ML803342.1:50708-113475 GCA_009831015.1 Picea engelmannii | reverse complement strand
GGAAATGGATCGAAAAATGTTAATGGATTCCAAGTTGATAGATGTATTTTGGGCACATGTAGTGCATACAACATTTCACATTCAAAATAGAGTAATGCTCCGAAACAACAATGATAAGACTCCCTATGATCTATGAAAAGAAATACTAGTGAATGTGAAGCACTTCATAGTTTTTGGAAGAAAATGTTATATCAAAAGCGAATATGGAAGAATGGGAAAGTTTTGTTCTCGTGTGGACAAAGGCATAATTGTTGGGTACTCGAGTACAAGGAAAGCATAAATTTTTTCAATCTAAGGCTAAACAAAGTTTTGGAAAGAATCAATGTGATGGTTGATGAGAGAGGTGGATGAAAAATAAAGGAAGAAGAAAAGGAGTTAGTGGAACATGTTTAAGAAGAATAATCAAAGGATGAAGAAGTAGCAGAAAGGGAAGATGAAGAATATCAATTAGAAGTAGAAGAGAAAGAACAAAAAGTATCTACAAATACACCTAGCAAAAAAATACAGAAGAATCATCCCTCAGATCAAATTATCAGTAACAAAGATGCAAGAGTTGAGACTAGAAGAAGAATTCAATCGCCAGAACAACTGCACCTAACACTCTTATCTTTGATTGAACCAACCAGTTTTGAAGAACCCAACAAGGATGGATTATGAAGAAATGCCATGGATGAAGAGTTGGATCAGATAGAAGAGAATGAAACTTGGGAATTGGTTCCAAGACCAAGGTACAAGAATGTGATCGACACAAAGTGGGTCTTTAGAAATAAATTGAATGAAGATGGATAGGTTAACAGGAACAAAGCTAGATTGGTATGCAAAGGATACAAACAGTTTGAAGGTATCGAATTTGAAGACACTTTTACCCAATTTTCTAGAATGGAAGCAATCAGATTGATCCTAGCTTATGCAAGATCCAAGAATATTAAAGTGTATCAGATGGACGTGAAATCAACCTTTCTGAATGGGGAACTAGAAGAAGAAGTATACATTGAGCAACCAAAAGGATTTCAGTTGTCAGAGAATGAATATTACGTTTGCAGGTTGAAGAAGGCTTTGTATGGTCTAAAACATCCCCCTAGAGCATGGTATTCTAGACTGGACAGATATCTATAACAACAAGGGTTCATAAAAGGAAATGCAAAAAACAACCTCTACATCAATTTAACTCAATATAGTATTTTATTAATTGAAGTTTATGTTGATGATATTATTTTTGGAAGTAATGATGACATGTTGATCCAAACGTTTGCAAAGGATATGCAGAATGAATTTGAAGTGTCATTACTTGGAGAACTATCATTGTTTCTGGGTCTTCAGATATGTCAAAGAAACCAAGGAATTTTTATTTCTCAAACCAAGTATATCAGAGAAATGATAAAGAGATTCATAATGGAAGATTGAAAACCAGTGAATACTCCTATGCAAACTAGTTGCATGTTGCAAACTCAGAGTAATTTCTATAGATCAGAGGTAGTACAGGTCAATGATTGGCAACTTATTTTATGTCACAACATCCAGACCAGATATAATGCATAAATTCAAACAAGTGGCACGATTTCAAGCAACACCAAAGGATTTAGATATCTCAAGGGTACAAAAGAGTTTGGATTATGGTATCCAAAAGGAAATGATATATCACTTATTTCCTACATAGATGAAGATTGGGCAGGTTGCATTGATGACCGAAGAAGTACACATGGAGCAGTGTTCTATTTGGGTGAGTGTTTGGTATCTTGGCTAAGCTAGAAACAATCATCGATATCATTGTCTATAGATGAAGCATAGTATATTGCAGCAACAACATGTTGTACATAGGTTTTATGAATGAAACAAACTCTGATAGATATACAGGTTGAGTATGATCATCTCATTCTAATATATTGTGGAAAAACAAAATCCATCGGTATCTCAAAGAATCGAGTGATGCACTCCAAGATGAAACACATTCCAATCAATTATCACTTTATACGGGAACAAGTTGCAGAGAGGAACATCAGAGTTTAATATGTGGGAAAAAAGAACAAGTTGCAGATATCTCTACAAAACCACTTCCAAGGGAAGATTTTGAGTATCTTCGATAGAGACTCAGAGTAATCTCTACTCCAAAATGAATACTTTTGAATCCTTATATTGTATTTCTTAGATTTACATGAGCAAGCACCATAAAGAGGAAAATTGAGTTTGGGGAGCAGTTTAAGGAAAATTTGAGTCAGGGGGAGAAACCCTAAGGAAAATCTAGTTAGGGGGAGAAACTCCAACAAGAAGTTACCTTTCCATTGATGTCAAAGGGGGAGAGTTTTCTTAGATGCACAGATAGGGAGTTGGATTCTTGGAGAGAAAGAATAGAGTCATGTTTCTAGGGGGAGTGATGGTCACACGGGGAGCATGAGAGATATGATTTTAGTGTTGCATCAGAGTGTTTCCATCAATTCCAAAGGGTATATTGTTGATTAATTGGGTTGGTTTTCATTGATGTCAACCCTTGAAGAAAGTTCGATAGCGATTTTTGGTAGCCCCACTAGTATATTTAAGGGACTCAATATTGTTTGAGGTGTAAAGGTATGAAAATCAATGTATTTGTAGGTAAGACTATTCTAGATGGATAATACATGTCATGTCATTTCCGATGATATGTGGAACGTCACATAAATCCTCACGGTTAGAGAGTTATGGCCTTGTGAAATTGGAGAACCCTCTTGAGTTATCTAGAAGCCCCTAGAAGGTCAAAGAAGTAAAATTGTTCTTGAAACCATTAGAATAAGTTGACAAGTCAAAGTGAGTGAAACTAAGAGTTAATCATGAGTTAAGTTGTCGCAATAAGAAAATAATTAAAAATAAATTAGTTGCAACTATAAGTGGAGAGTTTATAATTTATGGATAACGTGGTTATAAGTAGACAAGTGGTTAGAAGTTGATTAGCTCTAAAATAAGGAGGTTGGGTTAAGTTGGTTAGAAGGTAACCCCTTGAGGAAGCTACATGGAAGTATAAATAAGAGAGAAAGGCTCTCCTATTAGCACCTATTGAGAACATTGAATATCTATTATTGTGTAAGGTTTATTGTAGGTACTCATTCATATATCTGAAGTTACACAAGTCTGAGGTAGCACGAAGGGTTGATGAAAAAAGTTTCGAAATTGCAGAAATACTGAAAAAACCCTAGTTTTTGTGGTGTACAGGGGCTGCACTGGAGAAGGGAGCATACGTACGTGGGATGGCAATATAACAGGGCATGTACAGTTGGGATAAGCCATGAAAACTTGAGGATATGAATATGCTAGGTTTCTAGAGTGATCCAGATTTTATGAGCAGAACGAAATGAATACAGATTATTAAAAGATTCTTAACACAAAATAACATAGATACAATAAAACCGGTTTTCTATTCAATAAGGAAATAAGATGAAACTAAAATGCAGCAGAAAACAAGCTTGCTGGAATGGTGACGGCTTATCTCTGAGAAGAGATGTGATGGCTGTGCTCATTCACAAGAAGATGATTACAATGAGGATCTGAAGGAATTTTTACAATAAAAAGGAATTCCAAAACCATATAAATCCAAAAACCTAACCCTAGGAGATGAAGCACCAAAAGTCATGTGGGCCCCGTTTCGGTAAGTTAGTACATCAACTTCTCGGGGTCGTAACTTTTGCATACGATCTCCGTTTTAGATGCATGATATCCCATTGGAAAGGTATAATCAAGGAGATTCATTTGGGGGGATAAATAATGCCTTACGATATAATTGAGGAGATCGATCCCGAAAAACCTTAATTTAGGCCCTCAAAATGGTCCTGAAAGTAAAAACTGCTAAAAATAGTAAATTGCCAAAATTGCCAGAAAACTGTTTTGAGGCAGTTGGAAAAGGTGGGTGGCCACCAATATCCACTTGGATAAATCATCCCTAATTAGGAAGAAATGGTCTCCATTGCATTGATTTCCCCCATCAGATGAGGAAATTTCTACTGAATTTGACCCCGAGTGAGCAACTTGCCTTGGTGCAGGTGCTACCATGCTTTGACGACTCGATAAAGATGGATCCTTTGCTATTGAGTGCCCTTAATTTGTGTGTCCATAATATGATCACGGGAGGCCTGTTGTATGTAGTCGGGGTTGAGCTCTGATGGTGTCAGCTGTTCTGCTACTTCTGAGGTGTCCAATACTGGTGGGAAATAAGGGTGAGGAGATCCACGTTGAACAATGGGTGCAGGCCAAGGAAAGGAGGAATGTTGATCTCAAAAGAATTATCCACCATGGCCTTGGTGATGGTGTATGGCTCATAATAGAGTGGGAGAAGCTTTTGATGGGGTCCTATAAGGCATTCTTTCTACAAGTGCAACCAAACTTTGTTGTCCACCTGAAACTTATGTGGCACCCGATGTTGATCATGGCATTTCTTGTACCTGTCATTAGACTTCTGTAGGATCTCCTGAACCTGTTGGAAGATGTGATAGATCCACTCAATCAACCAAGTGGATTTGTCAGCTTCAGGTGGAGCAGGAGATGAGTCGGTTGAGGTGACCACAAGGAGAAGTGCAACATCTATGGGACCCAATGGTTGGAATTCCAACCGCACCTGAAAGGGGCTGTGGCCGGTTGAGATATGCAGGGCTTGGTTGTAGCTATGTTGGACATAGGGAAGTCTCTCATCGCATGTGCGAGGGTTCTTGTAATTATACATGTGAAGGATATGCACAATCATTCGATTTACGACCTTGGTTTGGACAACTTTCTGGGGGTGGAAGGCCGTGGATTTGGTGAGCTTGGTGTCCAGCAGTGATCAGAGGCTCGACTAGAATGTGATGAGAAATCGAATGTACCGATATGAGACGATGGTTTGTAGGATTCCAAAATGTACCTAGACTTTTTCAAAGAAGATCTTGGAAGTGGCCTTTGCTGTGATGCTCTTCTTGTAAGCAACCAAAATCGTCATCTTAGAAAAGCCATCAACAACCACAAAAACACAGTCATTTCCCTTCTTGGTGGATGGGAGGCCCGAAATGTAGTCCATTGAGAAAGATTCCCATGGCCTGTTAGGAGTAGGAAGAGGGGTTTACGGGACCTATTTCTTAGTGGTCGGTTTGGCAATAACGCTGGTAGTGCAGGACCTGATATACTTGCTGACCTGATATAGTGTACAGGCCCAACATTTGGTAGGTGGTGGCGAAGTCCGAGTCTGTCTCATAGAGTTGGGGCCATCCAAAGGTCTCATGGCCACAAGAGTCTCGCACCATGGTGAGTGCCGTGACTGGTGGTCTACTGAGGAAATCAACGACGCGATTGGTGCTTCCTATTTTATAATTTATGTTGAGGTGGAATTTTTGCAAGTATGTGGGCCACTTTTGATGGTGGTCATTCTGTAAGTTTCCTTGTGTCTTTATGAACTATAGTGGCTTATGATCAGTGTGGATAACTGTCTCCTTCCTAAGAATGTAATGTCTCCACTGGCGGAAGGATTGCACAATGGAGAACATTTCTTTGTCGTAAGTAGGGTACTTATGGACAACATCTGATATTGTCTCACTATGATAGGCCACAGGGTGGCCATGCTGTGTGAGAATGATTCCCACAACATAGTCTAAAGCATCTGTCTCAATCTCAAATGGTTTATGCAGGTCTGGTAGTGAAAGTAATACGGTTGAGCAGAAGCACTGCTTCAAATCATCAAACTCTTTTTGTTGGGACTGACCCCATGAAAAATTTTCCTTACCACCACCCCTGGTTATTTGGCTGAGAGGCCATGCAATATGGGAGAATCTCAGCATGAACCTGTGGTAGAAATTGGCAAGGCCCAAGAAGCTTCGAAGCTCAGTGAGTGTGGTTGGGGCTGTCCAGTCACGGATGAATTGGATCTTGGTTGGGTCCACATGTATGCAATGTTAATCAATGATGTAGCCCAGGTAATGTACCCTGTACATGCCGAAGGAACATTTTTCCAAGTTGGTGTATAGCTTGTGCTGTCGCAGGGTGTGCAGAACCTGTTGAATATGCTGCAAGTGTTCGACCCAAGTCTTGTTGTAAATGAGAATGTCATCCAGGTACACTACTACAAAATTATTGGTGAATGGTCATAGTATATCAACCATCATCCTCATGAAAGTGGCTGGACCATTTGTCAAACCAAAGGGCATGACCAACCATTTAAAAAGGCCTTCCTTTGAATTGAAGGTGGTCTTCCATACATCCGTCTGTTCTATCGGGACTTGGTGGTAGCTAGACTTCAGATCAATCTTACTGAAGTATTTCCTCCCCATGAGTTGATCAAGGAGGTCGTCTATTCAGGGAATCGGGTACCAGTTTCTGATGGTGATTTTGTTTAGAGCTCGATAATCAATGTAGAGTCACCAGGTTCCATATTTCTTCTGTACCAGCATGATTGGGCTCCCGCATGGTGATGAGTTGGGATGGGTGTGCCCCTTGTGGAGCAGGTCTTGGATCTATCGCTTTATCTCCTCATTCTCTAATAGAGAGTGGTGATAGACTGGACCATTGGGCAACGATGCGCCAGGGGTTAGATCGATGGGGTGCTTGACTTGGCAGTGCATAGGTAACTCGGTAGGTGAGGATAAGACATATGAGCATTCTTCCACGACCTTATATACTTGCTTTTGCTGTGTCGAGAGGTGGATCGCAGAGACCCTGGATGTGGTTGTGATATTTTGCTTATTCTGAGGGAGAATCACGAAGAAGAAAAACTTCCCCTTATGAGATATGACCTTCATGCATTGCTTAGCAGAGATCAAGGAAATAACACTAGGTGGGACTGCCTCAGGTATCCTATACAATTTCCCGTTCAAAGTAATAATAACACTACGAGGCCTAGACTCATATACAACATGATGTTTCCATAAATAACATTGGCCCAAAAGAACATCACAAACTTCTAGAGGAGAAACATCACACAATACCTCATCTTTGAAGGGCTTGATGTCGTACGACAGTCGACACCATTGGATGACGTGAAGATCACTTCCTTGGCGGAGCCATCCAATGGTGTAGGGTTGTGGGTGAGACGTTATCGGCAGGGCCAGCCGCTTGACAACCTATGCTAAGATGAGGTTCTTTTGGCTACCTCTATCCACGATGAAGTGCAATGGGGTGCCTTTTACCCACATCTGTGAATGGAAGAGGCACTCTCCTTCTTATAGCTCATTTGGTTCACCAGGATGGAGCTTGGTGGTAGAAATAGTGGCACTGGGTTCCACGTCAATGATCCTTCTTCCCCCTTTTGGTTTTGGCTCAGAGTTAGAACCTGCATCTGATTCAGAGGCTTTTACTTCGGTCACCAGTGACTTCTTTGAGTGGCAGTTAGTAGTGTTATGCCAAGGGCTCTTATGGAAGTCACACCACTTCCCGGTATCTTTCTTTGTCTTTCTGGTGTCCTTCTTTGTTTGCGGGTTGTATTGGTTGTCCTGATACTGTCCATATTTTCTCTGTCCTTTATTCTATGGGTTCGGGCCACCCTTTCTTGTCTTTTGTTATTCTGGGTTCCTAGACCCAAATTTCTGCATCTTTTGTTTGAGCTTCTGCTCGATTTTGACAGCATATCGATAGGTCGCACCCAAGGATGAGATGTCCAGAAATTCCATTTCAGTCTGGATGTATCTATGTAGAGCACTGCGATACTTGAAAACCAAATTTCACTCTGAGTCTTTGATACCCAACTTGGTGCGCAAGGTATGGAAGATATTTGTGAAATCTGGCACTTCTTGGTCTCTTTCTTGCCACAGTGTGGTCCATTTGGTATACAAGTCGTCATAACTTCCGACAGGGTAGTATTGTTCCTTAATAGCATCCCTAAAGGAATCCTAGGTGGTAGTGACTCTAAATAATGAGGTTTCCTCTATTTCCTTTTGCTCACAGAAAGTTTCCCACCAATCTTTGACATGGGGAACGACTTTGAGGAGCGGAAAAGTAATCTTTTCTCTTTTTGAAAAGTTATGGACAGAAAAATACCCTTCTAGTAGATTCAACCACTTGTCTACATCATCTGTGTCTATCTAACCGTCAAATATAGGAATATTGAACTTTATTTGTACCTTGAAGGGGGCGGTGCCTCCGCTCGAAGAAGATGTGTCACCTGTTGGTAGTTGCTAGAGGATTTGTGCGAAACTATCCATCATCACGTTCCTCTCTTGCGTGAGGGATTCCTCAATCAACAATTTGAAAGGATCTCCTATCCTGTCATCTTTATTTTCTCCTACCATGAGAGGTCTCTTGGGCGTGCGAGAGCTTTTGTCCTCAAGAGAAACAAGCTCGAGACTCGACTCTTTATACTCCGACCTCGTTGGGGACATGCATTAAGATGACAAGAGCAGACCGCTCTGATACCACTAACATGGATTTTATGAGCATAACGAAATGAATACAGATTATTAAAATATTATTAACATAAAATAAAAGAGATATAGTAAAACTGGTTTTCTATTCAATAAGGAAATAAGCTGAAACTGTAAAATGCAATGAAAAACAAGCTTGCTGGAATGGTGGCGGCTTATCTCTGAGAAGAGATGTGATGACTACGCTCATTCGCAAAATGATGATTACAATGAGGCTCTGAAGGCATTTTTACAATAAAAAAGAATTCCAGAAACCCTAGACATACAAAAACCTAACTCTAGGAAATGAAGCGCCAAAATTCATGTGGGCCCCGTTTGGGTAAGTTAGTACATCAACATCCCGGGGTCGTAACTTTTGTATACGATCTCCATTTTAGGCGCATGATAGCCCGTTGGAAAGGTATCATCAAGGAGACTCATTTTGGAGGCTCAATCATGCCTTTGGCTATCATTGAGAATCTCAATCCTGAGAAACCTTCATTTAGGCACTCAAAATGGCCTGAGAAGTTAAAACTGCTAAAAATAGTAAATTGCCAAAATTGCCAGAAAACTATTTTGCGCCAATTGGAAAAGGTGGGTGGCCACCGATATCCACCTGGATCAATCCTCCCTCCTTAGGAATCAATTTTCTCCATTGCTTTGAGTTCCCCCATCAGATGAGGAAATTTCTATTGAATTTCTCCCTGAGTAAGCCACTTGCCTTGGTGCAGGAGCTTCCCTTCTTTGACGACTCGATAAAGATGGATCCTTTGCTGTCAAGTGCCCTTAATTTGTGTGTCCATATTATGATCATGGGAGGCATGTTGTATGTAGTTGGGGTTGAGCTATGTTTGGTGTCAGTTGTTCTGCTACTTTTGAGGTGTCAAATAATGGTGGGAAATAAGGGCGAAGGAGATCCACGTTGAACACTAGGTGCAGGCCAAGGAAAGGAGGAATGTTGATCTCAAAAGCATTATTCACCATGGCCTTCGTGATGGTGTATGGCCTATAATGGAGTGCACGAAGCTTTTGATGGGGTCTTGTAAGGCGTTCTTTCTGCAAGTGCAACCAAAATTTTTCTCCCACTTGAAACTTATGTGGCACCTGATGTTGATCATGGAGCTGCTTGTAATTTTCATTGGACTTTTGTAGGATCTCCTGAACCTATTCGTGGATGTGATGGATCCTCTCATTAAACCGAGTGGATTTGTCAGCTTCAGTTGGAGTAGGAGATGAGTTGGTTGAGGTGACCACAAGGGGAAGTGCAACATCTATGGGACCCAATGGTTCGAATCCCAACCCTACCTGAAAGGGGCTGTGGCCAGTTGAGATATGCAGGGCTCGGTTGTAGCTATGATGGACATAGGAAAGGCTCTCATCCCATGTGTGAGGGTGCTTTGAATTATACATGCAAAGGATATGCACAATCATTTGATTTACGACCTTGGCTTGGCCATCTGTCTAGGGGTGGAAGGCCATGGATTTGGTGAGCTTGGTGTCTAGCAGTGACCAAAGGCTCGACCATAATGTGATGAGAAATCGACTCTCCCGATCTGAGATAATGGTTTGTGGGATTCCAAAATGTACCTAGACTTGTTCAAAGAAGAGCTTGGTAGTGGCCTCTACTGTGATGCTCTTCTTGCAGGAAACCAGAACTGCCATCTTAGAAAAGCGATCAACAACCACCAAAACACAGTCATTTCTCCACTGGGTGGATGGGAGGACCGACATGTAGTCCATTGAGATGGATTCGCATGTCCTGTCAGGAGTAGGAAGAGGGGTGTATAGGCCCTATTTATTAGTGGTTGGTTTGGCAATAATGTAGGAAGTGCAAGACCTGATATACTTGCTGACCTCGTGTCGAAGTTTCGGCCAGTATAAATGTTTCTGTAGCATTACCATTGTATTTTTGACATCGAAGTGTCCTGCCACCTGATTGTAGTTGGATTCTCAAATCATCTTTGATCGCTTGCTTGATGGAACATAGATATGGCCCAGACGACAAAATAACCCATGTTGAAGATGTAAATTATAGACAATTGCATTTTCAACCAACATTTGGTAGGTGGTGGCGAAGTCTGAGTCTGTCTCATAGAGTTGGGTCCATCCATAGGTCTCATGGCCGTAAGAGTCTAGCACCGTGGTGAGTGCCACGACTGGCGGTCTGATGAGGCAATCAACGACGTGATTAGTGCTTCCTGTTTTATACTTTATGTTGAGGTGGAATTGCTACAAGTATGTGGACCACTTTTGATGGCGGTCATTCTGTAATTTTCCTTGTGTCTTCATGAACTACAGTGGCTTATGATCATTGTGGATAAATGTCTCCTTCCCAAGAATGTAATGTCTCCACTGGTGGAAGGATTGCACAATGGAGTACATTTCTTTGTTGTAAGTAGGGTACTTACAGACAACATCTGATAGTGTCTCACTATGATAAGCCACGGGGTGGCCGTGTTGAGTGAGAATGACTCCCACAACATAGTATGAAGCATATATCTTGATATCAAAGGGTTGTTGCAGGTCTGGTAGTGCAAGTACTAGGATTGAGCACAAGCGCTGCTTCAAATCATAGAACGCTTGAAGTTGGGACCGACCCCACGTAAATTTCATGTTAACACCACCCCTGGTTATTTGGCTGAGGGCCCATGTAATATGGGAGAATCCCAACACAAACCTGTGGTAGAAATTGGCAAGGCTCGAGAAGCTTCGAAGCTCAGTGAGTGTGGTTGGGGTTGGCCAGTCACGAATGACTTGGATCTTGGATGGGTCCACATGTACTCCATGTTGATTAATGGTATAGCCTAGGTAATGGACCCTATCCATGATGACGGAGAATTTTTCCAAGTTGGCGTATAACTTGTACTATCACAAGGTGTGCAGAACCTGCTGAATATGCTGCAAGTGTTCGGCCCAAGTCTTGCTGTAAATGAGAAAGTAATCCAGGTACACCACTACAAAATTATTGGTGAATGGTCATAGGATATCATCCATCATCCTCATGAAAGTGGCTAGAGATTTTGTTAAACCAAAGGGCATGACCAACCATTCAAAAAGGCCTTCCTTTGACTTGAAGGCAGTCTTCCATACATCTGTCTGTTCTATCAGGCATTGGTGGTAGCTAGACTTCAAATCAATCTTATAGAAGTATTTTCCCCCCATGAGTTGATCAAGGAGGCTGTCAATTCATGGAATCGGGTATCGTTTTATGACTGTGATTTTATTCAGAGCTCGGTAATCAATGAAGAGTCACCAGGCTCCATCTTTTTTTTGTACGAGCATGATTGGGTTCCCGCATAGTGATGAGATAGTACGGATGTGCCCCTTGTGGAGCAGTTCTTAGATATTTTTCTTGATCTCCTCATTCTCTAACAGAGAGCAGAGATAGAGTGGTACATTGGGTAGTAGTAGATCCTTGGTGAGCCACTTTCCTTGGTGCAGGAGCTGCCCTTCTTTGATCCTTTGCTGTTGAGTGCCCTTAATTTATGTGTCCATAATCTGAACACGGGAGGCCTATTTTATGTAGTTGAGGTTGAGCTCTGTTGGTGTCAGATGTTCAGCTACTTATGAGGTGTCCAATAATGGTGGGAAATAAGGGCGAATGAGATCCACGTTGAACATTGGGTGCAGGCCAAGGAAAGGAGGAATGTTGAGATCAAAAGCATTATCCACCATGGTCTTGGTGATGGTGTACGACCTATAACAGAGTGGGTGAAGCTTCTGATGGGGTCTTGTAAGGCATTCTTTCTGCAAGCGCAACCAAACTTTTTCTCCCACCTAAATCTTATGTGGCACTCGATGTTGATCATGGCACTTCTTATACTTGTCATTAGACTTCTGTAGGATCTCCTGAACCTATTGGCGGATGTGCTGGATCCACACATTGAACCAAGTGTCTTTGTCAACTTCAGTTGGAGTAGGAGATGAGTCGGTTGAGGTGACCGCAAGGGGAAGTGTAACATCTATGGGACCCAATGGTTGGAATCCCATCCCCACCTGAAAGGGGTTGTGGATGGTTGAGCTATGCAGGGCTCAGTTGTATCTATGCTGGAGATAGGGAAGGCTCTCATCCCATGTGCGAGGGTTCTTGGAATTATACATGCGAAAGATATGCACAATCATTCAATTTACGACCTCGGTTTGGCCATCTTTCTGGGGGTGGAAGGTCGTGGCCTATCTGGAGTAGGAAGAGGGGTGTGCAGGCCCTATTTCTTAGTGGTTGGTTTGGAAATAGCACGGGAAGTGTAGGACCTGAAATACTTGCTGTTATCCTATTGAAGTTTCAGCCAGTAGAAATGTTTCTGTAGCATCACCATTGTCTTTTAGACGCCGAAGTGTCTTGCCACCCTACTGTAGTGGGATTCCCAGATCAGCTTCGCTCGCTCGGTTGATGGAGCAGAGATATGGCCCACACGACACAAAAAACCATCCTGAAGATGGAAATTATCGACAACTACATTTGCAACCAACATTTGGTAGGTGGTGGCGAAGTCCGAGTCCATCTCATAGAGTTGGGGCCATCCAAAGGTCTCATGGCTACAAGAGTCTAGCACCATTGTGAGTGTCGTGACTGGCGGTCTGCTGAGGAAATCAACAACATGATTGGTGCTTCCTATTTTATACTTTATGTTGAGGTGGAATTGTTTCAATTATGTGGACCACTTTTGATGGTGCTCATTCTATAATTTAGCTTGTGTCTACATGAACTGCAGTGGCTTATGATCAATGTGGATAACTGTCTCCTTCCCAAGAATGTAACGTCTCCACTGGCGGTAGGATTACAGAATGGATTACATTTCTTTTTCATAAGTAGGTTAGTTATGGACAACATCTGATAGTGTCTCACTATGATAGGCCATGGGGTGGCCGTGTTGAGAGAGAATGACGCCCCGAGCATAGTCTGAAGCATCCGTCTCGATATCAAAGGGTTGCTGCAGGTCTGGTAGTGAAAGTACTAGGATTGAGCAGAAGAGCTACTTCAAATCACCGAATGCTTGAATTTGGGACCGACCCCATGCAAATTTCACCTTACCACCACCCCTAGTTATTTGGCTAAGGGCCCATGCAATATGGGAGAATCCCAACATGAACATGCGATAGAAATTGTCAAGGCCCAAGAAGTTTCGAAGCTCAATGAGTGTGGTTCGGGCTGGCCAGTCACGAATGACTTGGATCTTGGCTGGGTCCACATGTATGCCATGTTCATCAATGATATATCCCAAGAAATGGACCCTGTCCATGCCAAAGGAGCATTTTTCCATGTTGGCGTATAGCTTGTACTGTCGCAGGGTGTGTAGAACCTGCTAAATATGTTGCAAGTGTTCGGCCCAAGTCTTGCTGTAAATGAGAATGTCATCCAGGTACACCACTACAAAATTATTGGTGAATGGTCACAGGATATCATCCATCATCCTCATGAAAGTGGCTAGATATTTTATTAAACCAAAGGGAATGTCCATCTATTCAAAAAGGCCTTCCTTTGACTTGAAGGCGGTCTTCCATACATCTATCTGTTCTATCGGGACCTGGTGGTGGCTAGAATTCAGATCAATCTTATTGAAGTATTTTTCCTCCATGAGTTGATCAAGGAGGTCATCGATTCAGGGAATCAGGTACCAGTTTCTGACTATGATTTTATTCAGATCCTGGTAATCAATGCAAAGTCGCGAGGGTCCATCTGTATTCTGTACCAACATGATTGGGCTCCTGCACGATGATTAGCTGGGACAGATGTGCCCCTTGTGGAGCAGTTCTTGGATATGCCGCTTGATTGCCTCATTCTCTAATAGAGAGCGGTGATATACTGGTACATTGGGTGGCGTTAGATCGATGGGGTACTTGACCTGGCAGTGCAAAGGTACCCCGGTAGGTGAGGAGAAGATACTTGAGTATTCTTCCAAGACCTTATCAAATTTCTTCTGCTATGTGGAGAGGTCATCCACAGAGACCCTGGATGTGGCTATGATCTTTCACTTATTCTGAGAGAGAATCACGAAGAAGACAAGCTTCCCCATCTGAGAGATGACCTTCCTGCATTGCTTAGCAGAGATCAAGGAAATAGCAGTAGGTGGGACTGCCTCGGGTATCCTGTACAATTTCCTGTTCAAAGTAATAATAACACTACGAGGCCTAGAATCATATACAACGTGACATTTCCATAAATAAGGTTGGACCAAAAGAACATCACAAACTTCTAGATGAGAAACATCACACAATACCTCTTTTTTGAAGTTCTTGATGCCTTACGATAGTCAACACTGTTAGCTGACGCAGATATCGCTTCCTTGGTGGAGCCATCCAATGGTTTAGGGTTGTGGGTGTGACATTGTCGGCAGGGCCAGCCACTTGATGACCTCTGCTGAGATGAGATTCTTTTGGCTACCTCTATCCACAATGAAGTGCAGCGGGGTGCCTTTTTCCCACATATGTGAATGGAAGAGGCACTCTCCTTCTTCTGGCTCGTTTGGTTCACTAGGCCGGAGCTTGGTGGTAGAAACAGTGGCACTGGGTTCCATGTCAATGATCCATATTCCCCTTTCTGGTTTTGGTTCAGAGTCAGAACCTGCATTTGATTCATAGGATTTTACTTTGGCCACCATCGACTGCTTTGAGTGACAGTCAACAGTGTTATGCCAAGGGCTCTTATGGAAGTCGCACCACTTCCTGGTATCTTTCTTTGTCTTTCTGGTGTCCTTCTTTGCTTGTGGCTTGGATTGGTTGTCTTGATACTATCCATATTTTATTTTTCCTTTGTTCTGTGGGTTAGGGCCACCCTTTCTTGGCTTTTGTTGTGTGGGGTTCCCAGGCCCAAATTGCCGCGTCTTTTTTTTGAGCTTCTGCTCAATTTTGAGGGCATATCGGTAGGCCACGCTGAAGGATGAGATGTCTAGAAATTCCATTTCGGTTTAGATGTATCTATGCATAGCAATGCATTACTTGAGCACCAGATGTCGCTCTGAATCTTTGATACCTAGCTTGGTGCACAAGGTATGGAAGATATTTGTGAAATCTAGCACTGCTTGGTCTCTTTCTTGCTGTAGTGTGGTCCATTTGGTATACAAGTCATCATAGCTTTCGACATGGTAGTATTGTTACTTAATAGCATCCATGAAGGAATCCCAGGTGGCTTTGACTGTAAATAATGCGGGTTCCTCTGTTTCCTTTTGCTCACAGAAAGTTTCCCACCAATCTTTGACATGGGGAACAACTTTGAGGAGCGCAAAAGTAATCGTTTCTCTATTTGAAAAGTTATGGAGAGAAAAATACCCTTCTAGTAGATTCAACCACTTGTCTACAACATCTGTGTCTATATGACCTTCAAATATAGGAATATCTATGTTTATTTGTACCTTGAAGGGGGCAGCGCCTCCTCTCGAAGAAGATTTGTCGCCTGTTGGTAGTCACCGAAGGATTTGCGCGAAACTATCCATCATATTGTTCCTTTGTTGCGTGAGGGATTCCTCAATAAACAGTTTGAAAGGATCTCCTGTCCCGTCATCTTTCTTTTCTCCTGCCATGAGAGGTCGCTTGGGCATGCGAGAGCTTTTGTCCTCAAGAGAAACAATCTCGAGACCCAACTCTTTGTACTCCGACCTCGTTGGGGACATGCATTAAGATAACAAGGAGAAGACTGATCTGATACCACTAATCCAAATTTTATGAGTAGAACAAAATGAATACAAATTGTTAAAATATTTTTAACACAAAATAACAGAGATACAGTAAAACTGGTTTTCTATTCAATCAGGAAATAAGCTAAAACTGTAAAATGCAGCGGAAAACAAGCTTGCTGGAATGGTGGCGACTTATCTCTGAGAAGAGATGTGACGACTGTGCTCATTCGCAAGAAGATGATTACAATGAGGCTATGAAGGCATTTTTACAATAAAAAGCAATGCAAAAAACCCTATACATCCAAAAACTTTACCCTAGGAGATGAAGCGCCAAAAGTCACGTGGGCCCCGTTTGGGTAAGTTAGTACATCAATTTCCCAGGGTTGTAAATTTTGCATACGATCTTTGTTTTAGGCGCATGATAGCCTGTTTGAAAGGTATCGTGGAGGATATTCATTTTGGGGGCTTAATCATGCCTTTGGCTATCATTGAGAAGCTCTATCCCCAAAAACCTTCATTTAGGCCCTCAAAATTGCCTCGGAAGTAAAAACTGCTAGGAATAGTAAATTGCCAAAATTGCCAGAAAATTGTTTTGAGCCAGTTGGAAAAGGTGGGTGGCCACCGATATCCACCTAGATCATAGAGTCTGAAAGAAATCTCCCAGGAAGGTCTACAGTGATCAGGTACAACAAATCTATCTACAGGTTCAAAATGTATGTCTTATTTATGTGTAGTTGGATATTGTTGCCTACATGAGATATGGTTATGGTGGTTTGAGGATTTTCCCTAGAGAAGTGATTGGTTGTATGGAAATTACTGTATAATCAAAATCTACATAAATACAATGCTGGTTATTTGATATTTATCATTGGTACATCTTGTTAGTGTTGAGACACATCTTGTATTTCTTGACATATGGTTGAGGGTTTTTGTGGTACATGGTTGAAAGCTTGTAGTTGTGAAGTGGTTGTGAAGTTGTTGGTGTAGTGTGATGTTGTATTTCAGTTAGGCTTTGATGTCTAGTCCATATGAGGGTTGTTACACTTGTTCATGATTATACACACATGTATGGCACATGACTAGAGTGATATAGATGCACTTGGTTAAGGGTTATGTAAGATGATGTATGCACACATCACACCTATAGATAAGACATAATGATAGGTTGCGGGTTGATGTGACAGAGGTAGAAAGGTGTTTAAAGTTTTAGAAAAGGTAAAAACCCTATCTTTCTGAAGGTGTATGTAGGATAAAGTATAGACAGAACACATACATACACATGCGACAATATAGACAGGGAACACACATATATGAGCTGCAACATATACATGTTGCATACTTGTTGGGTTTTGTTGGTATAGGTTGAGTACAAGTACAGGTTGGTTATAGGTCAATGACACAGGATGGTTATAGGTTGTTGGTACACGTTGGTATAGGTTTACAATGGTATATCTCACAGTGATAGTGTGGTAGTGGTTTCATCATTTGACACTTATATTTCAGGGTGGCAGGATGGGTCAAGGATAGGTGGTTGTAGCCACCTTCTGGTTGTATCCAAAGAACATAGGGGGTTTTAGCCTCCTTCTAGTTGTAGCCAAAGAATTGGGTAGTTGGAGCTTCCCTTAGGTTGTAGCCTGAAAATATAGGGGGTCGGAGCCTCCTTCCAGTTGTAGCTGGAGAAAAAAAAAGTTGGTGCTTCCATTGAATGCAATTATTAAAGACATATAAGAAAAAAAAAATGTGGTTTTCTCCCACATTAGGTTTCCACATAAAAATATTAGTGTACTGTGTATGTGTATGATTGTTCATTGTTCATGGCTTATTTACTTTGCACTTGTTGAATGACAATGGTATGTTGATCATAAAGATAAATAACACTTACATACTATGGTTAAAAGGATTAAAAATATATATTACTTTTCACCCCCCTCTCAGTAATCCAACATTAGATGCATGGGAAAAATCTAATTACTCAACATTTTGTGACAAACGAGGAAAATGTGGAAGAACAAGATACCTAAATCAGAGACACAACACAGATGCTAAACAGAGGAAAGACAATTCAAGCCTTTTTAGCATGTACATTCAGGAGATACAGGAGAAAATTGTAGATACATGGGGGATTTCACCTAAAGTGGTGAAGAAAAATGAAGGTATAGAGAACTTCAAGGTATCTAGGCACAATATATGGATACAATCCTTAAGAGATCCTAAAAATACATGGTTAAAGATGCAATATTGCATTACATTAGAAGAAGTCCAATGGGTAATAACATAATGGATGGATCAATGGAAGGTACCCATTGTTGTTAAGAAAGGAGAAAAGGGAAAATAAAAGGTAGAAGTTGCCATGACGCAAAAATCTAGTATCCCAACAGACAATACTAGAAAAGATTCACAACGCACAGAAAGTGTGACGACAGTAAATAAGATAAGGAAGAAGGAAACATGACCGAGATCCTTAGTACTAGGAACTGAGGGTGCAGAAAGAACAAATAGGGGATCACAAAGGAAAGATGAGATCCCAACCCAGGAGATGGGAATTGGAAACATACCAAAGGTAAAGAAAACTTTACAGACAAAAAAGATGAAATCAACAATCCAGATGGGAGAATAGAGGAAGAAGATGAAAGCGCATAAGAATCCCCTTGGCTCACAATCACTAAATATGACGCAGAGCTGGTAGCATATAATGTCTAAGATAGAGGAGAAGAATCCTTGTATGTTTCATAATCCCAAAGAGAAGAACTGATGAAAAAAATGATGGAAGTTAAAGAATTTTTGGAGAGCATATACAATAATCTCGTGCAACAAAAAGGAATAGAACAACAAAAAGTATCAGTGCAACATGAGCCAAAATATGAAGAGAAGGAAAAAATGCTAACAATAATAGTGGGAAGCACGATGTTCTATATAAGACAAAACATGATACAAGTAGATGAGGATACCGCAAAAAAACCTTTGAAGGATGTAGAACAGTTGGACTTGGCTCTGTCCAAGATACTAACCAAAGCGTTATATAAGTTGCAGATGAGCGTTGCACAAGAAGTTCAATCTAGAACCATGACATATATGACCAAATTGGAGACAAAAAACAAAGAGAAGGAGGTTTTAGAACTCTATAAATGTGTTCGACTGACAAAAATACGACAGAGGTAAAATTTTCAACCAACTTTGAGACCTGAAACTAGACTTTCAGATCTGGAGAGGGTTGTCTCGGGAGACACTATCTCAGCTCAGGATATGGCTTTAAAGATGTTGGCTAGATTTAACAGCTTTTCATAATAAGTTATGGTTTCATTGGCATAAGATAGCAATACCTCTGGCTATGGATTCGATTCAAGAAAACGATAGAAAAAAATGACTCAGTGACTGAACTTGAGAGGATAAAGGCTAAGCGAGCAACAATATTCAGTTTGAAATCATTGTGTGTGGCAAGGAGAAAACACAGGAAGCAACTCAGAGCACCTCTGAGGATGAATTCAGAGTTAAATTTAGAGGAAATTCGTTTTGTCTAAATGGCGCGAACAAGGGGTACTGTGTGGCGAATCCCAGGTTCGAAAATTCATTCTGATTCAGAAAGAAAAAGATATGAATAAAGAAAACATGAAGCATGCATGCAAAGAAACAAAACAATACATCCGACCACTACAATTATAATATTTTCATCAAAGATTCAGGACTTTTGCATTAAGTTTTGACCGGACTCAAACTACATTCAATAGAAACTGTCTATACTAATTTTTTCCAACCAACCTGGCTTACATTGAAAACATAAAATATATAGGCAAAGACGCCACTTGGGCTGCCCTGCTCTCTAGCTAATATTCCTATAATCTAGGAAATTGGTCGTCCTCTGTTCCATGACCCTTCATATGACCTATTCCAAAAATAGAAAACAACCGTGTTTTCCCACATCATAACTGCTTGTCTCTTGTCACAGATGTTCGGTTTTCATCAAGGCCTTCTCGTAGGGGAAAGTGATGTGTCGCTGCCTCCCTTTGACAGGCCATCAAAATGATTTAGGGCTCTGTCAGATTTTTTCCATCTAATGTAACGACCTTGCTTATGCTCGCCTGCTCATTTGTTAGGGCGTATACGTGGCGCACGAATAAAGATTTTCACAGTCGTTACCAAACCAACAAAAACTATCTAAGGACGTTGTTGGTTCCAAAACTGTCAATATCTGTGCCATGTTTGAAACTAAAAAAAATGAAATCAGTTAATCCTGTTTCTCCAGGGCACTGGTGAGGTCTGGACAAAATTTCTCCCTAGTTGTTTCACGTTCTCTAGGGTGTTTCACATTCCTTTCTTCCGTCATCCTTTGTGCTTCATGCAACTGCAAGATTGTATCATGTGCTTCCCGGAGCTGTATCTTTAACCATGTCATGTTCCCTTCGCGTCCTTGTGATGCTTACACTTCAAGGGTCCTTTCTGCCAACTGTCTCTTTAACTCTCTGTTTTCTTGGTAAAGTTCGACGATAGTGAGTTGCGCCCGTGTCATCTTCTAGGGTGGTTCTCGAACGTTAATGCACACAATGTCTGTCCTCCTCATTTCGCCCCCACTTTCCCGACTGGTGCCTTCGACAGGCTCTAGCTGAATAACATGCATAAGTAGCTCATCGACAACCGATCTTGCACGCAACTCATTTTGAACTTGGATTTCCATAGCTTCTTTGTTATTCCTCGGTCTTCCCCTTCTCTGAGGTATCTGCTATTTGGAAGGCAGGACTTCCAACATATTTTCTTCTGGCGCAACATATTCCACCTCGGCCTTCGCGTGGTGCAATATCATCCTTTCAGACAAAGGGAAGTCTCTCTTTGAAACCTTGGAAATTCTAGCTGTGAGTAAGAACGAGTCCCAATCATTTTGAGGTTCAGGCCTGGCACTTCTGCGACTCTGTGTGCCCCGTCTTATGTTTTGAGGGATTTCCATGGTGGAACATGTATTTGTCTTGTGCGTTGTAGATATGGAAAAGGCCCAAGATGGAGAATTCGATCAACCTGTTCTTGTGAGAAAAGATTACAAACAATGCATCACTCTAATTTGTGAATAGAATGCATGCAGAACATTTGGAATTTATAACAGAGTAGGTGGGAGGAGGAAACGTGCCAAGGAGCACTGAATTCATGGCAACTAGATATTTCGAAGTGGACTACAGATTTTCCATAGCACATCTGCGCGTGTAAATTACAGATGATAAGAGCTGCAGAGCATACATGATACATACGCTGCTATTTTTCATTGTTCCACCCTTCATGATGAGCTAATAATGGTTACTGCACTTGCCGATGCGACTTCTATTAACAACTTTCCTAGACCTAGGGCATGTAGAAACTCCCTTTTTTATAGGACCCGACTTTTTGGAAACAGACTCATACTAATTTACGCATGTTTGGACCTTGACATCCCTTCCTGAATCCAAGGGCCAACCGAACACCTGCTGACTTCAACCCCTTTGTTTTTATGTACCCGACCTCACACATTTTGACGCATGGGCCATAACTCGACTAAAACGTGTTAAGCTTGGCAGCATCGACAGTCATTCTCCAATGAGAGGCCATATGGGCCTGCCTGAGGCTAGCCAGGGATATTTGGACAATCAACCAGTCTTGTGAGGTATTGAAAAAAGCTAGGGGGAACGTACAACCTCTGTGAGTCAAACAAAAAGTAAAGACGAACAATATGCTATGTGAGTCTAATGCAGAAGTCAGGGGGAACATACAACCTCTGTGAGCATAGAAAATCTAGTGAAAACATCATGGGGAACGTACAACCTCTGTGAGCATAGACAAACTAGTGCAAAATTCAGGGGGAACATACAATGTCTGTGAGCCTAGTCAAGCCTTGTGAGCCATGAGCAAAAGTCAAGGCATCTAGCGGAAGTTAGGTTGAATATAAAATTCCTATGAGCTAGAAACAAACGATATTCCTAATATTGCAAATGATATAGATGTATTGATCTAGTGTGTTGGTACATGTAACATTATCCACCATGAAGAGAATTTCAAATTTCCTCTAAAGAGTCAAGTTGTAACTGAATTCTCAAGTCTAGTTCTATTTTAGAACTAAAAGTGTAATGCTAAGTTGTAACTGAAGTCTTAAGTCTAGTTCTATTTTAGATCTAAAGTGTAATGTTGAGTTGCAACTAAAGTCTTAAGTCTAGTTCTATTTTAGAAATAAAGTGTAATGTTGAGTTGCAACTAAAGTATTAAGTCTAATTCTATTTTAGAACTAAAGTGAAATATTGAGTTGCAACTAAAGTCTTAAGTCTAGTTCTATTTTAGAACTAAAGTGTAATGTTGAGTTTCAACTAAAGTCTTAAGTCTAGTTCTATTTTCTAACTAAAGAATACCAATCTCAGGTCTATTACTATTTTCAAGCTAATGTTTAATGTTGAGTTGTAACTAGTCTCAAGTCTAGTTCTAAGTTCGAACTAAAGTATGAAGCTGAATTATGATTAACTCATGCAAACATGTTACTATTTTGAGCCTCTCCTCTTCCCCTCTTCAGCCTATATAAGTAGAGGTCGAACCCTATCTTCATCATAGTTTTGATATGCAGGTTAAGGGTGAAGTAATAGAGGAGCACATAAGTGATAAAGAGGCAGCATATCAGAGGTGTATTTCAACAAGGTATTTTAAGTCTTTGTTAGGTCAGAGTCATCTTGGCAAGCTCTTTGAGAGAAGAACATTCATGGTGGATATTTGTAAGAGATATTACATTATTAATGCAATAAAGGAATATTGTTTGTTGGGTTTTTTCTCCCTGTACAGGGTTCCCCCAGGGTATATGTGTTGTTGATGTGCATTCTTACTTATATACATAGTTATTGCTACTCAATTATGATTTGGAATTGTTGAAATGTATTAAGATAGAATCAAAGCATTGAAGAAAATAAAATAATTAATCCGCATAAGAAATTAAGCTCATAATTTGACAAAATCGACTGTAATTGAAGAGAAAAATGGCAGCACTAACAATTGGATCCAACGACGATGCTATCCTCCCCACCAGGTAGCAAAGAATAGTAGACCAGGTGCTTGCCCATTGGGACTTATTTGAATTTTCAACACTGAAATATGAAAGACAAACACAACCTAAACCTATCGACGCAGTTTCTAAAAGATTCAACATAAACTCAGGGCCTTCACTTCGTGCTTCAATTTTCTGCTGACCTATTGACTCGACACAAAAATAAAACGACTATTTACAATCAAATGTGACTTAAACGGATTTTATTTCAACAAATAATGTTTGAGGAACCTGCCATTTACAGGCCCCCAACCAACGCACTCCCCATTTATTTCTTCTAGAAAACAAGCATTATTTCCGTGATGTGCACCAATTTTGAATGGACCCATCCAAAGATTGTCGAATTTTTCTTGCTTTCCTTTATCTTCATTTCTCGCGTCCCATCTCAACACAAGATCACCCAACCGAAAATCCTTTGGTTTAGAACATTTTTCAAAAGCCTCGTTCATCCTTTCCTAGTGGAGTTGTGATCGATTATACACATGTTCCCTCATCTGATGTGTGTGAACCAACTGATTTATTCTCCTCTGCACATCATTTGGCTCCGCCTCCTACTCTTGTAGAAACTTTCTAGGAAACCCCAGTGTGGTAGGGAAAATTGTGTCAGTGTCGTATACGATCTGAAAAGGCGACGTTGAGGTGGACTTCTTGGTGGTAACCTGATATGCCCACAATGCATAAATAAGATTTTTATGCCAATCTTTCTTATTGTCTTGCAGGAGTCTTTTGATGATCCTGGTCAGGCTCTTATTTGATGATTCTGCTAACCTGTTTCCTTGTGGGTAGTACCCTGTAGAATGCCCCAGGTTTATGTTGTAATACTGAAAAAAGTTCTCCATCTTCTTGGACTTGAATGCAGCCACATTATCTATTATGATCTTGACAGGGCATCTGAACCTTGACAGGATGTTCATATCCAGAAATTGGATGACGAATACGTCAGTGGCCTTCTTCATGGGGATCACTTCTATCCATTTCATGAAGTAGTCAGTGGCGGTTAGTATCCATTTGTGTTGCATTGAAGATGGTGGATTTATTTACCCTGTGAAATCCAAACCCCACTGCATGAAAGGCGCTTTGACCGAGATCAAATTTAGTGGCAAGGGCTGCAGCTTTCTTCTTCTGTTGAAAATATGACTCTCGTGGCAACTGGAAGCTTGCTTGTATACGTCTGCGAATATTGTAGGCCAATAGTAACCCGCTCTTAGGATTTTGTGCGTGGTGGTTTTCTAGTAGTGGTGTCCTCTATAGTCTCCCTTGTGAAATTATTCAATAGCTCATTTAGCGTCATTTTTTAGCAAACAACTTAGCAATATCCCTCTAGGATCTTTCCAATATAGTGAACTATCCAGGATGCAGAACTTAGTCGCTTTGAGTTTTAGAAATCTGGCCTTGGTCTTACTTAAAACCGGAGGGGCTTGCAAGTTTCTTAACACATAGATGATGTCTGTATACCACAACGATTTGACGAAATCATGAGCTACCTGTGCAGTGGTTTCTTCCTAAGGATTCTTTGAAAAATCAGCGATGAACTTGATCCCCATAGCGTTGAAGTCCTACTGTGCCATCAGCTTTGCAAGGCCCTGACCCTTGATTAGTTTCGTAGGCTTAATCTCAAGGTCATATTCCATCTTGGTCACTATCCACTTACCTCTCCTTCCTTCAGGATCGGGATGAGTTGGTATATCCTTGATTGAGTTGCTGGGCACATAAGAAATAACGTGGGAGTGTAAAATGTACCTCCTGAACTCTAGGGATTTTACTAAGGTGTATGCTTGTTTCTTCATAATGTCGTACCTTAGTGGATCATCCCTTTGCATCTTGCTGAAATAGACTATGGATTTTTCAAAGTTCTTATAGTCTTTCTGTAGCAGCACGCCGACGATTGTATGCTCCGAGGTGAATGAGAACAAGATGAAGTCTTTCGTGAAGTCTGGGCTGGCAAACACTGGAGATTTAGTCAACGCCAGTTTGATATCTTCGAATTATTTCCAGGCTTCCAGGTTCCACTTGATCTCGTTTCCCTTTCTAAGCATGTAGGTGATATGTTTTATGATTTTCACCATGTTCAAGATGAATCTTCTCAAGAAGTTTACTTTTCGTAGGAAGGACTGCACTTCGTTCTTACTGTGCGGAGTGTAGATTTTTAGGATTCCTTTAACCCTGCTGGTATCTATCTTAACGCCCTCTTACGAGATAATGTGCCCCAAAAACTCCCCTTCTTCCATCCTGAAATGTGACTTCTTCAGATTCAGTGATATGCTGAATTTCTTGCACTTCTAAAAAAATTTCTTCAGATGCTCAAGGTGTTGTTCGTCGGAGTCAAAGTATACTATGATTTCATCCAGATAGATTACAATGAACTTGTCCTTTTCGTCAGGAATATCTATGTCCATTTCCCTTTGGAAAGTAGATCTGGTGTTCATCAGGCCGAAAGGCATCCTAGCATACATGAACGTCCCCCATGGTATCGTAAAAGCCGTTTTTTCTCTATCATCCAGGTGGACCATGATTTGATTATACCCCAAAAAACCGTCCAACATCGACATTATCTGGGACCCCACTACCTTTTACAGAATATAGTCCATCTTAGAGAGTGGGTAGTGGTCCTTGAGGGACACTTTGTTTAAGTTACAAAAATCCACACACAGTCTTATTTTGTCGCTCCTTTTTTGATAGGCACCAAGTTGGCCACCCACTTAAAAAACCTTAAAGAAACAGTGATTTTATCTTCAAAGAGTTTCTTTACCTCCTTCTCGATTAGCAGAAGAAGTAGGGGATTTATCTGTCACAAATTTTGTTTGAACGACCTATGATCTTGTTTGATAGGGATGATGTGTTGAATCACTTTAGTGTCATACACCTTCAAGTCGTCATAATTCCAAGCGAAAACATCCAGGAAATCCTTCAGGATCTTGATGTAGTCTTGCTTGATCTTTGGACTGAGCGTTTTCGACAATTTGATTATTTTCGGGTTCTTCTCAATCCCGATGTTGCAGTCTTCAACATCCTCATCATTTGCAGTGATCTTGGGATCCCTAGCCACGTCGTTTTTCATCAAACAACTTCTCCAATGGAACTAGCCCCTTTGGAATGATGTTTTTTTTTAGTTGTACTATGCCCCTTCCCACTATCTGGTTTTGGAAAGGGAAGTCATCGCTATGCGCATCCCCACTCCTATATTCATCATAACTACACTCGTCATCAATTTTTTTGTTAAAGAAATCGTCTCTCATTAGGAGGAATCTCTCCACCTGTTTTTCATCCTCAAACACCTGCCAATATTTCATGTTATCAGGTCGATGTGGCCAATGCATCAACGATCTGATTTTTCTCCCTTGGGATAATAGATAAATCATACTCTGAAAATTCTTTGAGGAGGTCCAACACCAAATTTTTGTATTCTCTCAGCTTGGGGTGTTTGAACTGATATATTCCTTTCACCTAGTTTATAATTAGCTCGGATTCTCCATGCACTGCTATCCTCTTTGCGTCAAGTTCTTTCAAAACTTTTAGACCCAAGATCAATGCTTCATACTCTGCCATGTTGTTTGTACATTTGAACGTGATATTGTATGAGCACAGCTTTGTGCCCACTTTAGGGGGGATTATCCATATGCCGACACGTGTTCCTTCCTTACTGACAGTGACATCAAAACTCATGTTCAATATGTCATTTTCCACGCGGTTCTTTGGGTCTGCACACTCTAGTGCTTGTCACACGGTTTCCTCATCGACTATCATGATGGTTGTCGGCCCTTCCTCTTCAAAACTTAGGTCATTGTAGAATATGGAGGAACCGAACTCAATATCGATGAAGTAGATAGGATGGTTATTTGGTTGCGTCTAACTGCTTACCATGTATTTCAGAAACACTTCTTTGCACAATTGTCTATCCTGGCCAAAGATAGGAATGGTGGGGTATGACATGTCCATCTACAGAGTCCCCTATAAATTCATAGCCCACGACCTGGACAACATCATGCCAAACTTAGGGGGTATGTTTTCCATAACCATGTCCATTACCATGTTCTTCGAATGAATTTGGGCCAATGACACGACCAAGTCTTTGATGAGACCCAAACACTTGACTTTCCTCAAGTCAAAGAAAAAGGGTCCTTATATGGCCTAGTGATATCCAAACCGAACTTGTCCATGATCACCTTTGGCATGAGGTTGTGTGACGCACCAGAGTCCAACATGGAATTATGCAAGGTCATGTCATGGATTTTCAGACTGACATAGAATGGGGGAACCTCCTCAGCATTGCTTGTCTCCTCAACTCGTGGAACAAACAGAATAGCAGGGTGATCGTCTTAGATGTTGAAAGTATCAGGGGTCCCTCCCATTTTCATCATTTTAATAATCTTCTCCCAATACTCACCCTTTCTGATAAGTTTGTTAAATGGGACAAAGATTTTGATTTTATCCATTTCATGCTCAAAGTTAAAAGGGGGATAAACTTTCCCTACCTCTTTTCCACATGCTTCCCGACCTGTTTCCAATGCTTTCCTCGGGACCTGTTAAGATCCAAAGACCTGAATAAAAAATCACCATAACAGATATACAATAACAATATGCAAAATATCCTTTATTACTATCAAACCCTTGAGGTAGGGTAGCACCATACAATGGATCCTACTATGGAAGGGATTCTCTCATGTTCACTTGCCTCTTCGAGGGGGCATCCTCCTAATGAGCTTCAACTCCAAATACAATAATTCTCTTCATATCCCATTACATTGCTTGAACCTGTTTATATAGTGCTACCATAACCTAAGAACACTCTAGAGGAGGAATCGTCTAGAAGTAGAACCTTCTAAGAAGTCCTCTTACATTTATTATATCTAATTATCCATTTATTATATCTAACTACCATAATGGGCCTTATTTAATATTATAGTGGACCTAGTCCACCTTACATTGAATGGCCTCCACTATTATCACTATGGGCCCTCTAGGTCCCCACTACTACCTCTCTAGCTACTTAACATTCCATCTCCCTTATGAAAGTGTTTTCCTCAACGCTTGATGTACAACCATATAACAGGGTCCCATGGATAATTGTGGACCATAATGCTGAAGAAGTCTAGAAAACCAAGGTCCCATGTAGAAAGGAAATCCACCATGATGAATTAGTCCAACCACCATTGTAAGTCCGAGTCCCATGTCCAAGTGCTCATGTGAACTCCTCGTGGAATATTTTGGAACCCAATAACCAACTCAAAATGATGCTCGAAAGACTAACACCTATCATGTGGATCCAAATAAGAAGATCCATCCACATAGTGGAAAAGGGTTGTAGTAGAATTTGTAAGGCATAATACCACTGTAGAATATGCAGGATGGACACTGGTAATAATCATTGGCTCTCGATTTGTCACATTGATTCTCTCTACAAAAGGTGGATTAGATTCATCAAATAAAATATGAAAGTGGTTGTCATCCCAGAAATGACAACTATCCATATACCAATAATCACAATCGGCCTCAAAATCATACCAAGCATATATTTATTGATTATATTCATCCCTGACGTCCACCATAAGAAATCTCTCCTACATGCTATCCATTGAATCTTTAATACTACGAAAACTAGCATTGAGGCCATCTGCAAGGTCATGCAATCTAGCATTCAATGTGTCATACAATTTGGATTTGAATGCTTCAGTAATTTGTAGAATTTTTTTGATTTTTAGAGAGGAAATAGCCATCTGATCACCCTATGAACTCTTTAGTCCCACAACCTTCAAAAAAATAGAAAAATAAGTTACAACAGAAAATCACGGTTTTTTTTGGAAAACCCTAAAAAACTGTTGAATTTAAAATGCTCATAACTTCACTTCCCAGACTCCGTTTTGGCTGATTTGTTTTTTCATATTGGGTGAAATTGTGAGAGGAACTCAGATATGTAATGTGTTTTGGAAAATTCGTCCTCCAGATGCTACATAAATAAAACAAGTCGCATCATCGTCTGTGAAAAAAACCTTGAAAAATTGCAGATTTTAAACCTTCAATATATCGACTTCCTGGATTTCATTTCAGATGATTTTTTTTTTTAACTTGGGTGTTTTTCTGAGAGAAAATCAGATATACAACTTGTTTCTGCAAATTTTTCACATAAATATACTGGAAATTTCTGGAATGTCGCGACCCTCTTTTTTTTCTTCTCCGAAAAAAAAATATGCAAAAATAAAAAATATTTGCCCACAATGTCTGCCAAGGAAAGTGCTCTGATACCACTTGTTAAGATCCAAATACCTGAATAAAATATCACCACAAAAGATATACAAGAACAATATGCAAAAAATCCTTTATTACTATCAAACCCTTGAGGTAGGGTAGCACCACACAATGGATCCTATTATGGAAGGGATCCTCTCCTGTTCACTTGCCTCTTTGAGGGGGCATCCTCTTAATGAGCTTCAGCTCCAAATACAATAATTCTCTTCATATCCCATTACATTGCTTGAACCTCTTTATATAGTTCTACCATCACCTAAGAACATTCTAGAGGAGGAATCTTCTAGAAGTAGAACTTTCTAATAAGTCCTTTTACATTTATTATATCTAACTACCCATTTATTATATCTAACTACCATAATGAGACTTATTTAATAATATAGTGGACCTAGTCCACCTTACATTGAATGGCCTCCATTATTATCACTATGGGCCCTCTGGGCCCCCACTACTACCTCTCTAGCTACCTAACATTACCTGAATAGATATACAAATATAATCACCACAAATACTGAATACACAATAGATCCACAAAGCAATATAGACGAATAATATGCAAAATCTCTTTTATTACTATCAAACCCTTGAGGTAGGGAAACACCATACAATGGATCCTATTAAGGGAGGGATCCTCTCCTGTTCACTTGCCTCTTTGAGGGGGAAACCTCCTAATGAGCTTCAACTCCAAATACAATACTTCTCTTCATATCCCATTACATTGCTTGAACCTCTTTATATAGTGCTACCATCACCTAAGAACATTCTAGAGGAGGAATCTTCTAGAAGTAAAACCTTCTAAGAAGTTCTCTTACATTTATTATATCTAACTACCCATTTATTATATCTAACTACCATAATGGGCCTTATTTAATAATATAGTGGACCTAGTCCACCTTACATTGAATGGCCTCCACTATTATCACTATGGGCCCTCTAGCCCCCCACTACTACCTCTCTAGCCACCTAACAGGGCCTCCTCCTTTGACTTCGTCTTTTTAGTTGCGCCCTTGGTCGGGTTGTTCGACTTCAGTTGTCTTCTGGAAGGGGTGTCCACCAGAGGTTTCCTTATGGGATTTGTCTATTGAGGCTCGGTAGACACTTCCTTGCTCCTGAGGTTATATTTATTCTAAACCTGCATGATGGCGTTTTGATAACCTTTTCTGAATTATTCAGTCTCGCAAGACAGTGTGTCATCTATCTCAAGTATCACATCATCGTCCATCTCTGGCATAAAATCGTCGTTTTTTCTCATGTACCAATCATGTTCGCCCTTTGTCAAAAACACGCGTGGGTTCTTGTCATCGAAACAATGCATTTGGTCTTCAAACATATGATCTAAGTCTTTGTCCGCGTAGTTATTTTGGAATAGAGGTCTTGTCTACTAGTCGCCTTGATCTCTCTGATCCCTCTGTCTAATCTGAGGGACCTGACTGCTTCTGAGGCTCTGATTTCTGGGCTGGGGGTCATGTTGTTCTCGGGTGGCAGGTCTGTTTCCCATGGACATTCTCTCCATTAGTTTCTCCATCATCTTCATCGTCAAGTCGAACTTGTCATCTGAGGAAAAAGATGTCGATGGTTGTGCATCTCCTTGAGGTTTCTTATCGCCTCTATTGAATATATGTTTGATCTTCCCTGACGACATCATATTTACCTCGAATTCGATCGCATTGCTCATTATTTAATTCAGATTTGTTGATCTTCTTTCTCTTAATAGCAGGGCGAAATCGTTGTCAAAGGATTCGACGTATCACAATTGTGCAACCCCGAGGGGTGGTTGGACTGCTGTAGGTATCAAGTTATAAAATTTCATGAAATGGGCCGAGAATTCTTGCACCGTCTCCTCCGATGCCTTACTCATATTATTGTACGGCGTTAACCACTGCAACAAATTCTTCTTTTCTCCTGTAACGTCCCCGACCGTCAACCCCACAACTGGGAAAACACTACTGTACGGAAACAACATTCTCATACTTATATATATAACATGAATTAAGTCATATTACACACATTTAACTAAACCAAACAGAGTAATCACAGAATTACGACTAACATGCAGGTTTAACAGGATTAACAGTAATTCATGATTACAGCGGAATACATGATAATATTGCAAGAATCACAGACATGCATATACTTATAAATTAAGTACAAAATTAACACTTATCTTTTATTACTGGCCTAATTCCACCAACCATGTGCAGGCCTTCCACGAACCTCCCAGCCTCATACCACGCTGCTCATCATGATCAACAATGGGTCACCCTCGAGTTGGGACTAAACTCCACCCAACGTAAGGAATCCTAGTCTAGGCTGAGGTTACAGGGAAAACTACACAGAATAACTAGAAGGATTCTTCCCAGGATGCCTTCTTATGCCCGCTACTCACAGACTCTCATTCCCCACATGCCTATTTTGCCTGGGAGTATACACCTTCACAAGCACAGTCCATCAATGCTTCACCTCCCTCTCTGGGTCTTGGCAACATGCCAGATCAGGAAGTCTTAGAGCTCCGTAGCTGGTGCTAGACTGTCTCTAGAAGAATGCCACTTCCCAATAGACTCCTTCACCTATAAATAGCTTCTCACAGGCCTGACAGACTGCCTCTTCAACTAAGGGCCTTACAACCCAGTTCTTCAGCCCATTCTGACTCAATTCTCGCATGGTGAGGATAACCACAACACAACCCCACTTAGGAAAATAGAAAGAAACAACCTACAGACACATCGGGTATGAATTCAGCTTTGTAATGGCGGATAGACTGGGTTCTTGAGCTCACAAGTCGACTTTCCCCTCCTGACCAGTTCTCTCAATGGTGCATAGGTATGTCAAGGACAGATGCAGACCAATAATGGAATCAAATGGATGATGTTTTGGTCTTCAGGAAGATGTCTCAGTTTTATGGTTCTCAGAGTTGCATGAGGGTATTCGAAATCAGACGCAAAGGATGATGGAATGAGGAGAGACCCCCTCCACGAATGACTTATGCAATGTTTAACTGCATGTTCCTAGGTCGACACATGTAACCAATGAAGCTGCATGCACTCCATCATCATGCGTTCCTCTCCAGGAACTTATGACAAAATATATATTTCACATGGTTTTTGGAATAATAGTAAAATATTATTCCTAAGGACTTAAGCCCCTAGGCTCAACACTTAGCCTCTCTTTCCAACCTTCCAGCCCCCAATCCCTTACCCACTCTATGGAAGCTTAGTCCCCCATCACTCATTCATCATGGTCGGTCTGCACGTAGCGGTGTTTATATTTTTATTAATGTTTTGCATAATTACATATACAAAAACAGGCTCCTGGCCTTAACAGTTAGGCTCTCCGGCCTAATAAACTCATAAGCCTTACCAGCTTGTGTTAACTTGTCTCAACAACCTATAAAACATGATTTACAATTCATAAACATGATTACAACAAGGCTCGTCCTTGGGGATATTACAATCCCCTCCCCTTATTTTTGCACTATCCTCAGTGCAACTTTCACACAACATCAACAAGATTTCCAAAATCTTCAAAAAGATGTGGGTATTCTACCCGCATAGAATCCTCATGCTCCCATGTTACGTCCTCAGGACCGTACCAGGTCCACTGGACCTTTACAATCCCTATAGCTTGATTCCGGAGCTGTTTTCTTTTCCTGTCCAATATGCGCATAGGATGCACTTGCAGGATACCTTCTTTCTCAACCTGAATCACATTCCAATCGATAACATGATTAGCATCAGGTATATATTTCTTAAGCTATGAAACATGAAACACATTATGTACAATCATGGATGCAGGTAATGCAAACATATATGCAACTGGCCCAATCCTTTCTAGGATTTCAAATGGCCCACAAAATCTGGCTGCCAACTTGGCACAATTTCCCAGCTTCAAGGAACTTCTATTATCTTTTACTTTCAGGAAAACATGATCACCCACTTTGAATTCTTTGTGGGTTCTATTTTTGTCAGCATAACTTTTCTGCCTGTCTTGGGCAACTTTTAAATTCTGCTTAATTTTAAGCATTTGCTCTTCAATTTCCTTAAGCAACTCTGGCCCAATTACTGCCCTGTCAGCTGGATTATCCCAGCTTACTGGAGTATTGCACTTTCTACCATAAAGTGATTCAAATGGGATCATCTTCAATGATGCTTGATACCCATTTTTGTAAGCGAATTCTACCAAGTGTAGGTAGTATTCCCATTTTGATGGTTTGTCCATCACATACATTCTCAATATGTCTTCTATCACTCTATTCACCCTCTTTGTCTGTCCATCAGACTCATGATGATAAGTTGTACTAAAGTTCAGATTCGTTCCAAATCCTTTGAACAATCCTTTCCAAAAATTCGAGGTGAATTTCGGGTCTCTGTCGGACACAATTGTTTTAGGAATTCTGTGCAATCCTGCCACTTCCTTCACGAAAATATCAACAACATCTGCTGCCTTGTGAGTAGTTTTCAGTGGAATAAAATGGACAACTTTTGTAAGCTTGTCCACCACTACCATGATCGAATCATGCATCTTGCTTGTTCTAGGCAATCCTGTAATAAAATCCATTTTCACCACTTCCCACTTCCATTCAGGAATGGGAAAAGGTTGTAGCAACCCTGATGGGTGCCCGTGCTCAGCTTTAACCTTCTAGCATTCCATACATTTGGCGATATATTTAGCGATCTCTTTCTTCATACCTATCCAAAAGTAATGGCTCCTGACTGCTGCCACGATCTTCTGATATCCAGGGTGCCCAACATAAGTCACATTATGCATTTCATTTAGAATCACAAGTTTCAAACCCTGGACATTGGGTATATACACTATGTTTTTGTATAGAAGTATTCCATCAGCTTCCAAGGTGTAATTTTCCTCTTTCTGTGGTCTCTCACTCTGCTGTAGCTTTGCTACCAAGTCTTTCTATTGCAAATCTGCATTTGCAGCTTCCAAAATTCTATCCTTAATATTAGTCCTATACATGCTAATGGCTGAAGCATGTAAGTTGTGCACCTTTCTGTTGAGTGCATCAACCACCTTGTTTTCCTTCCCTTTGATATGCTTGATATCAAAGTCGTATTCACACAGAAACTCCAACCACCTACTCTGCCTGGAATTTAAGGTAGGTTGGTCAAACAAGTATTTCAGACCATTGTGGTCTGTTCTCAATTCAAATCTCCTTCCCATGAGGTAATGTATCCATTTCCTCAGAGCGTGAATGATTGTTGCCAACTCCAAATCGTGAGTGGCATAATTATTTTCCTGCTCTTTTAGCTTCCTGGACTCATAACAGATTACAAATCCATTCTGACTGAGAACTCCTCCAAATCCTTCTTTACACGCATTTGTGCACACCACAAAATCCACATTTGGATCTGCAATCCTCAATATTGGAGCGCCGGTTAACAACTGCTTCAATCGATGGAAACTTTTCTCACACTATTCAGTCCACTGAAACTTTTTCTCCTTCCTTTGCAAGGAGGTGATAGGGTGAGCTATCTTTGAGAACCCTGCGATAAATCTTCTGTAATAGCCCGCTAGACCCATAAAGGATCTAACTTCCACCACATTCCTTGGTGCTGACCATTCTATGATGGCCTCAACCTTCTCAAGATCCACGACGATCCCTTCTTTTGAAATAATGTGCCCCAAGTAATGGATCTGCCTTTGATAAAATGAGCATTTTCTCAAATTGGCATATAGCTGGTGTTCTCTCAAAACTTGCAGCACCATCCTCAGGTGTTGTTCATTCTCTTCCTCTAACTTGGAATACACCAAAATGTCATCCAGGAAGACTATAAAAAACTTGTTTAGATAGTCACTGAATACACCATTCATCAAGCACATAAAAACAGTAGGTGCGTTCGACAACCCAAACTGTACCACTGTGAACTCGTAATGACCATACCTTGTTCTAAAGGTGGTTTTGCTGATGTCTTCATCCTTTATTCTTACCTAGTGATATCCCAATATTAGATCTATCTTCAAAAATATTTTCGCACCTTTCAATTGATCGAAAAGATCGTCGATCCTCAACAGAGGATACTTGTTCTTGACAGTTACTTTGTTCAACTGTTTGGAATCATTGCACAACCTCAACGTCCCGTCCTTCTTCTTCATGAACATGACTGGGGCACGCCAAGGTGACACACTTGGGTGAATGTACCCCTTCTTTAGAAGATCTTCAAGCTACAATTGCAACTCTTTCATCTCTGGTGTACTCATTCTATAAGGAGATTTCAACATTGGAGCAGGCATCAAATTTATAGAGAAATCAATATCTCTCTTTGGAGGTAGTCTGGGTACCTCCTGAAATACGTCTTCAAACTCTGTTAGTACTTCATGGTCTCCAATATTTGAGACTTCATCTCTAGATGCTTCCTCCACATGGGCTACAAACAATTGACATCCTTTCATGTAGCACTTTTTCAGCTGCATTGCTGAGATTTCTCTAACAACCATAGCTCTGGAAATTCCTTGGACTATTTTATGATTCTCCTCCTCATCTAGGCAAGTAAATTCCTTGTTACGACAGTCCAGGAGGGCATGGTGCTGGTCCAACCAGTCCATCCCGATTAAACAGTCATAAGAGCCTAAAGGAAGAATATTTAATTCAACCTTCGTGCTCAATCCGTTCATGTCCACAGGACGAGACTTAATCAACTCAGTGACTTTCCTCTTGGTTCCTGTAGCCAACTACACTAACCAAGAATTTTCATGTTTGCTTCTTGATAAATGAAAATTTTCCACCACCCTAGGATCTACATAACTATGGCTAGCCCCTAAATCAATTAAAATAATAAATGGTTGGTTGTTAATCATACCTTCCACTTCAATCATGTGCGACTCAAATTCATCTTGCTTGTTGTCTAGGGCCACATAGATCCTTGGAATTCTATTGCCCATGTCCTCTATTGTTTCATCTTGTTGAACATTATGGACAACTCTTGCTTTGCCATTTTTATGGGGACAATCTCTGTACTTGCGGTTCTCTTTATAGCCCCAACACTGAATGGGCATCTGTCTTGGCCTTTGTTCCCCCACTTTAGCCATTCTCGGCTCTCTAAATGATGGCTATCCTTGAGGACTATTTATGAAAAAGGGAGGTTTGTTTCTCTTCTTCCTCTGTTCTTTCTTAAACTTCTTCTGGTCATCCCAAGCCTTCCGAAAGGTAGGCTTTTCTCTTTGTTGTTCATATAAGCATTGTTCTCTTCTTATTGTTTCTTCCGTAGTCTTAGGATCATCATACTGAATCTTGTCACCAATGGGAGGTGGCAATCCACTCAGATACCTCTGAATCTTGACAACCTCATATTTGATGAATGGAACATACTTCAGTAATTCCAAAAACCTTTGTTCGTTTTCATCAATGGTCATGCTGCCCAGCTTGAGTTTGAAGAACTCCTTCATCTTTCTGTCATAGTATCTTTTAGTCAGGTATTTCCTCTCAAAATATCTCTTGAATTCCTTCCAAGTGATATCTTTCTCTCTAATGTGTTTCACCTGCACAAGCTGATCCCACCACATGGAAGCTTTTCCTTTTAGTTGATACATCGCAATTCTTCCTTCTACATGAGAGGAATACTTATGTAGTTGGAAATATTTCCTCATGCCAAGCAACCATGTTTTGGCATCTTCCTCCTTCTTATGTTCTCCATCAAACGTAGGAGGCTTAATCATGTTCATCTCCCCTTTCAATTCATCCACTCCAGATCTCCGGTGTTTTCTGGTAGGGGATGGGCTTGAAATACTGTGTGCTTCCTTACCAGAATGCTTTGAGGAGTGACGACGATGTCTTCTACCACTCCTCGATCTTATTTTTCTCTCAGGGGTCCTGTGACTCCCTGTTTTTCTTGTGTCACTCTCCTTTTCCAATTTCCTTTCTATTCTTTCTAGGCTCTTCAACATATTTAAGTTGAATTCACCCCGTTGATCCCTGACCCTCATGAGCTTTCAACTATCGGCACGATGAGCCTGGGCATCTTTTTGCAATCTTTCAATGATTTTAATCATATGCCCTTCCTTATCCAATTCTCTGCCATGCCCATTGGAGTTCGATCCTTCGACTCCCAAGTTGACATCCCTTCCTTCTCTTTCGTTCTCTGAATTGGAGGCAATCCAAACCTCTTCTATTTCTATACTCGGCATCGATTCAGGGCTGTCCTGACACTCGTTGAACTCTGCACACACAATGTGCAGTCAACTGAAGTTTGTCAGGCCTTGAACCCTTAATAAAATTACAACATTCATAAACCAACGCGAATAAGAAAACGTTTTGATTCCACGAATTTTCCGAGCTCTGCAATTTTTGAGTGATAGCCACCATTTTCTTAGTCCCCAACCCATGCGTCCATGGGTCGTGACCAAATGATAAACTACTAGGTGATACAAGGCTCTCTAAACGAAACTTCAGGTTTCTGGATTTCGGGGCTTCCGGGTTTCGGGTTTCGAGGTTTTTTTCATGGAGTTTCTCACATTCGCTTCCCTCTCCAACTGTCGACTCCTGAACTTCCAACCTTTCTCCCCCTGGGCCCACAGCACAGCTTTCACAAACCAAGGTAGTGACACATGGTGTCCTTAAGAAGGTCCACATCACTTTCGACGATGTCATAGGGTATTGCCACTTTCACTTTTCGTTTCGGAGTTTCGGGCATAGAGAGTTCGTACATCCACACATTTCGAACTTTCGTTTGCCAAAATTATGAAATTACGGTCTATTAATATACTTGATCCAACAGTCAAGATCCTCTCCTACGATCTACGGTGGAGATCGTTTCGAGATTTCGGGGTTTCGGGTTTCAGAGGTTTTCACCTCTCCTCATTTCCCATCTCCTAACTTTGAAAAATCTGAAAGGTTCTCATGACTAACTCGAGAGCGAATCCACAAGATCTAATGGTTGAGCTCTCCTCCCACATCTACAATGTAGATCTTCTCGGGTTTTCGGGTTTCTGTGTCTCAACGTTCTCCGCTTTTTCCTGATATCCAAACTTCCGAAAGGCTTCTCGGATATCCTTCTGGCACCTTCTCTAGATCTAACGGTCATAAGGGATCTCTTTCCTCCCGATCAAATCCAACGGCTCCAACACTTCATGCATTGATCTCTCTCTCTCCCTGTGGCCATATACCACACCAACTGCGTGTTCTATAATACCGCTACACCTCCTAAGATTTGTAACACAACCAAGTGATTCCTTGGAACTCAGGAACATTAAAACGTCTAAAATTCCGTTCTTCCAAACATGATTCCCACCTGAACTTCGGGTCCAATGACCACTTATCCAGCCCATTCAGGTTTAGTGTTGTAAACCACGCTCTGATACCATACCGTAACGTCCTCGGCTGTCAACCCCATGATCGGGCAAACACTACTATGCGAAAACAACATTCTCATACTTATATATATAACATGAATTATGTCATATTACACAAATTTAACTAAACCAAATAGAGTAATCACATAATTATGACTAACATGCAGGTTTAATGGGATTAATAGTAATTCATGATTACAGCAGAATACATGATAATATTGCAAGAATCACAGACATGCATATACTTATAAATTAAGTACAAAATTAACACTTATATTTTATTACTGGCGTAATTCCACCAACCACATGCAGGCCTTCCACGAACTTCCCATCCTTAGACCACACTGCTCATCATGCTTAGCAGTGGGTCACCCTCGAGCTGGGACTAAGCTCAACCCAAGGCAAGGAATCCTAGTCTAGGTTGAGGTTACAAGGAAAACTGCACAGAATAACTGAAAGGATTCTTCCTAGGATGCCTTCTTACGCCCACTACTCACAGACTCCCATTCCCCACATGCTTGTTCCACCCAGGAGTATACACCTTCAAAAGAATAGTCCATCAATGCTTCACCTCCCTCTCTGGGTCTCAACAACATGCTAGATCAGGAAGTCTTAGAGCTCCGTAGCTGGTGTTGGACTCTCTCTGGAAGAATACCACTTCCCATCAGAATCCTTCACCTGGAAATAACTTCTCACAGGCCTGACAGACTGCCTCTTCAACTAAGGGCCTTACAACCCAGTTCTTCAGCCCCTTCCGACTCAATTCCCACATAGTGAGGATAACCACAACACAACCCCACTCAAGAAAACATAAAGCAACAACCTACAGACATATCAGGTAGAGATTCATCTCTGCAATGGAAGATAGATTGGGTTCTTGAATTCACAATTCGACTTTCCCCTCCTGACCAGTTCTCTCAATGGTGCATAGGTATATCAAGGACAGACGCAGACCAATAACGAAATCAAACGGATGATGTTTTGGTCTTCAGGAGGATGTCTCAGTTTTCTAGTTCTCAGAGCTGCATGAGGGTATTCGAAATCAGATGCAAAGTATGATGGAATGAGGAGCGATCCCCTCCACGGCTGACTTCTGCAGTTTTTAATTGCATGTGCCTGGGTCGACACATGTCACCCATGAAGCTGCATGCACTCCATCAACATGCGTTCCTCTCCAGGAACTTAGGACAAAACATATATTTCACATGGCTTTTGGAATAATATTAAAATATTATTCCCAAGGACTTAAGCCCTTAGGCTCAACACTTAGCCTCTCTTTCCAACCTTCCATCCCCTAATCCCTTACCCACTCTGTGGAAGCTTAGTCCCCCATCAAGCATTCATCATGGTCGGTCTGCATGCAGTAGTGTTTATATTTTTATTATTGTTCTGCATAATTACATATACAAAAATAGGTTCCCAGCCTTAACACGTAGGCTCTCCGGCCTAATAAACTCATAAGACTTACCAACTTATATTAACTTGGCTCACCAACCTATAAAACATGATTAAAACAGGGCTCATCCTTGGAGATATTACATATCCCCACCTAGTAATGAAAGACATCTCGAATGCGGTGAAGTATTGAGTGCTTGCAGCCGGGAGGGCCTTGAACCATTTCCTCACCTCCCCTGAAAGGCTTTGCGTGAACAACCTCATTTTCACGTCTGCATAGTCTACCTCCTCTAGGTCAAAGAAATCATTGAACCAATCCATATGCCTCTGGGTTGAGACGTTCCCTTTATCATCATAGAGCTTAATCCTTTGGCTGTAATTTTGGGGCAAATCATGCAGTTGGGCTGGCAGAATGAGGGGGGCGAATCTGGCGGCCATTGTTGGGGATTTGAGGGATATTATTAGATATCAGGGATTGGAATATCTTCTGGTCGAAAACTATCTCATCCTAGCTGGTTTTCGACTTAGACCTAAACATGGTTTCCTCAAATAATGTGTCAAACTCAAGGTCATTAATGATTTACGCGTCGTCTTTGGGTAAGGACAGGCTTCTATCCAGGTAATATAACAGGTCTGGCGCTTGCTCTCTAGTCTTGCGCAGAAGTTTCTCGAGGTCGCACATAGGATCTATCGGGTTTGGGTCAGGATTTGCTTGGGTATAGATCGTCTTCGGAGCCAGGGTTCCTGAACTGCGCTACTTGGTGCTACTGGTATTTTTGACTGGATTCACGAGGCTAAATGTTTCAACCACTGTAGATGTTTGTCCCTATGCTACCCTCAGGGGTCAAAACTATAAATTTAGTCATTCTCCCATGGAAAATTTATTCAATTTCGTCCTCGACAACAGCGCTAGAATGTTAGCACTCTGTAAATCTATTTGGCTAACAAACAGACGACAGAGGTAAATTTTTCAAATAACTTTGAGACCTAAAACTAGCCTTTCAGATCTGGAGAGGGCTCTCTCAAGAGACACTGTCTCAGCGCGGGATATGGATTTAAAGCTGTTGGCTAAATTTAACACCTTTGCATAATAAGTTCTGGTTTCATTGGCGTAAGATAGAAAAACCTCGGGCTATGGAGTCGATTCAAGAAAATGACAGAAACAAATGACTCAATGGCTGAACTTGAGAGGATAAAGGCTAAGAGATCAACAGTCCTCAGTTTAAAATCATTGTGTGTGGTGAGGAGAAAACACAGGAAGAAACTCAAAACACCGCTAAGGATGAATTTAGAGTTAACTTTAGAGGAAATACATTTTGTCTAAATAACACAAACAAGGGGTGTTGCGCGGCGAATCCCAGGTTTGAAAATTCATTTCGATTCAGACATAAAAAGATATGAATAAAGAAAATAGGAGGAACGTATGCAATGAAAGGAAACAATATATTCGATTGCTACAATTAGAATATTTTCATCAAAGCTTCAGGAATTTTTCATTAAGTTTTGACCGGACTCAAACTACATTCAATAGACACTGTCTATACTAATTTTTTCCAACCAACCTGGCTTACATTGAAAACATAAAATATATAGGCAAAGGTGCTGCTTGGACTGCCCTTCTCTCTAGTTAATATCCCTATAATCTAGGAAAGTGGTCATCCTTTGTTCCATGACCCTTCGTATGACCTACTCCAAAAATAGAAAACAATTGTGTTTGGCCGCATCATAACTACTTGTCTCTTGTCACGAATGTTCAGTTTTCAGCAAGGCCTTCTCGTAGGGGAAAGTGATGTGTCGATACCTCTCATTAACAGGATGTCAAAATGATTTGGGACTCTTTTATATTTTCGCCATCTAATGTAAGGGCCCTGCTTCCACTCACCTTCTCATTTGTTAGGGCACGTATGTGGTGCATGACTGTAGACTATTGCAGTTGTTACCAAACCGACAAAAACTGTCTAAGGACGATGCTTATTCCAAAACTGTCAAGATCTGCGCCATGTTTGAAAATAAAAAAGATGAAATTAGTTAATCATGTTTATTCTGCACGCTGGCGAGGTCCGCGTGAACTTTCTCCCTGGTCATTTCACGTTCTCTTGGGTGTTTCACGTTCCTTTCTTCCAATGTCCCTTGTGCTTTGCGCAACTGCACGATTGTATCCTACGCTTCCTGGTGCTATCTCTTTAACCACGTCACCTTTCCTTCGCGTCCTTGTGATGCTAACACTTTAAGGTTCCTTTTTTCCAACTGTCGCCTTAGCTCTTTATTTTCCTGGTAAAGTTCGACGATAGCGAGCTGCGCCTGTGTCAGCTACTGGGGTGGTTCTCAAATGTTAGTGTGTGTGACATTTTTCGTCCTCGTTTTTCCCCCGCTTTGCTGGTTGGTGCCTTTGAGAGGCTCTAGCTGAATAGCATGCATAAGTAGCTCCTCGACAACCGAGCGAGATGAAGAACATAGAGAAACTAGAGAAAATACTTGAGGAAGTCTTCCAAACAATTCCAGACAACGCACCAGAAGAAGATATTAGTGCGGAAGAAAAGATACAAATGATAGATTAGATGGTGGATGGTTACAAACATGAGATAATAGAATTGGTTAGGAAGCTGACACCAACTACCCCTCCATAATTTAGATCAGAAAGGGAGCATCAGGAAACAAAGCACACATATATCATTGTGATGGAAGTAAAATAAGTAGCATAACTCTATGAAAGGACCACGCATATATGGATGATCTTGGAAGAAGATGAAGGGATCCATCAGTTGTATCACAACGAAGATAAAGTGAATGTTGCAGTTCAATATTTAAAACAAAGGCAGAAGGCAATGCCTATATCAAAGAGAATGAAGGTCGCACAGAAAATGAAAAACCTACAAGAAGAATTGAAGACAATCCAAGCAGATAAACAGAAAATACAGGCTCTGTTGGAGCCACTTCAGGAGAAAGTAGATAGAATTGGTTGGGAAGTTGACACCAACTACACCTCCAGAAGTCAGATCAGAAAGGGAGCATCAGGAAACAAAGCACACATATAACATTGCACTGGAAGTAAAAGAAGTTGTAGAACTCTATGAAAGGACCACATGGATATGGACGAGCCTAGAAGAAGATGAAGGGATCCATCAATTGGATCAAAGCGAAGAGAAAGTGAATGTTGCAGTTCAAGATTTAAAACAAAGGCAGAAGGCAATGCCTATATCAAAGAGAATGAAGGTCGCGCAGAAAATGAAAAACCTGCAAGAAGAATTGAAGACAATCCAAGCAGATAAATAGACAAGATAGGCTCAGTTCGAGCCACTTCACGAGCAAACAGAGAGAATGATTGGAGAGTTAGAAACAAAGAAATGAATATTAGAACATGCACACTCAGAAAATAAAGAAGTGTTGAAGGAGCACATAACATTGCAGGTGGTAGAGACCCTGGCAGAAAAGAGTGTGTAGGTGAAGACTCAAGTAGATGTACTAAAAAAGAAGTTCCAGGCATTAGAGAAACCAGTGCACGAGGCACACACTTCCTGAGTGGCTCAGGACGAGGCACTGGTAAGTGTTTGGGGCTTGTTGGAGAAGGAAATTTTGGGGTAAGGTTCGAGATACAAAGCAACAAATGAGGCAGAATGGACCAAGGAAGCACGACATGAACAAAAGAAAACCAATGCGACGGAATTGTGGATTAGCACGTGAAAGCAGTTAGAATGTGGACAAGTTGAGTCCAATTAGAATTAGTATTTTTGAGTATGATGTAAGGGTTTTTACCCAATTTTGTAATATAAATAGAGGATGTATGGGGAAAATAAGATATCATCTTTATTATTATCTTGAGTTTTGTCTAGTTTTAGCGAGATTGAGTTCAATATTGAATAATTTTTGAGTCACAGTACTAGTGTTGTTGAGAGCTATGGAGCTCAGATGGAGTCAGTGTTGAAATGTATGTATTTTATTTAAGGGTTATTTGCCAGTTGTTGAGCTTGGTGCGACACTGGTCAACCTCACAAAGTATGACACACTTTTGATGTAATGCGTGCAATGCCCTATTTTGATGAATAATAATAAGAAACAAAAGATATTTTTGGGTGTAGCCCAAGGGGGTGAACCACGGTAAAATATGGTGTCTCTATGTGTGTTTCTCTTATGTGTTTCTTTGATATGCTTTCATGTTGAATGAATCCATGAATCTATTGAAGTTTATTTACACCATGCACTAGAATAGCAAGATGTTTTCTGCAGAATGAATGCTATTGAATGGGTAAAATAATAGATTTGATGAATGCTGGTATGATATAATGAATGTTGAAGTAGAAGAGTAAATGTGCTTAACATTCCCACGAGTTCCACCCCTTCCATGATTGCAAACACTTGGATCATGCAATCACCCATAATCCATCTCAAGTGAGACTGCATTGTGCACTCTATGTGTAGTGTTTCCTTCTGGTTTATGAGAGGGGTCGATGGTTTCTAGGTTTTGTCGGAGAACTAAGGTAGAACCAGGTTCAACCCATATATCTAACAGTTGTATACGAGGATATCATATATCACATAATCTAAGACATTGATACCTAGCCCATTAATAGAAGTCATCCAATTGGATTTCACACGGACATTCAAATATTTTATTTATGGCAACATTGAAATATTTTTTTATCATTAATATTTTTTTTAAATTCCATGTGTCAACTCCACGTTGAGCATGGCAGGAATAACACATCTCTCATATTGGGATGTATAAAATGCCTCTCAACACAATCATATGTCAATTTCATTACATGTAATTATATGATATTTACTATCATTAATTTTAATCTACACAGAGAGGGATCCCACAATTTATGTAATTCATTAATGTTAAGTATAAAGTTTTGGTCGTTTATCATAATCAATTCTTAACTAAACATGGTAAACCATGGCCAATCATAATTAAACATAGTCAAATATAGTCAACCAAAGTCAAACATATTCAAGCGAAGTCTACCAAAATAAAATCTAACATGGTTAACCATGGTTCATAATAGTAAACATAGTCAACCATAGTCATTTAAAGTTAATCATTATTCAACTATAATCACACATAATCAATGTAACATGGTTAACCATGGTTAATAATAGTTAAACATAGTCAACCATAGTCATTTAAAGTTAATCATTATTCAACTATAATCACACATAATCAACCATGACCAACCAAAATCAATCATGGTCAATTGTAGTCAAACATAATGAATTGGGACCAATTATAATCGCTTACAATCAACTATAATCAAATATCATAAATATTATAACAATGAATTATATTAATATTTTAATTTAGATTTTTTTTTCTTCCAAGGAAATGTACTCGTGGAAAACCCTCTAACTACTTCCCCATGCTCCATGGATGGTAAGTGGGGTAAACGGCCAGCCCTTATTATGAGGCCTCGCCTTGGGGGAATCAAGAAAGTTGAACCCGTGACCAGCAACAAGCATGATAAAATCACGTCTGGCTCTAGACCAATTGAGCTAACCCTCGGGGCTTAAAATTTAAAAGACATGGAGGTGGGATTTGACCCACTTATGTGTACATAGGTGAAGATACCATTTAATATAATATCTTTGGGTGAAACCACATGTTTGACCTTATAAAATTGAAGGACATAGGGGTGGGCTTTGATCCACTTATGTGTGCATGGGTCAGGATACCATTTAATATAATATCTCTAGTTGCAACCACATGTTTGAGCACTACCTTAAGGTGCCCCATGGCTCCAGGGTAGGCCCTCATGGGAATCGAAGTTTGCCTCATGATGAAAATTTTAATTTAAAAAGTATTAATCTTTCTGTGTACATTTAATCTATGTACATAACACAACCAATATATATCAGTTCATCTATATCGACTAATTTTAATTATTTTAATTATGTGGTTGTGTTAATTTATAGCATTTTCATCTCAATTAATAGAGGGTGGGTTAGGGTTCGATCAATTTATGTGACTTATATTTTCTTCTACATATCAATCCTTTTTTTCATTTATTTGCAGATTTAAGACTAATTTCTTGGACAATTGGTAAATTGTATCTCACTTTCATTTCAATTATTTCTATGATATTTAGGATAATTAATTTTAGTATACATAGACAAGGCTTGGGTGATTTCTGTAATCCATTAATTGCATTGAAAGGTTTCGTCGGAGGTTTCAACTACATTGATGCAAATTCATTTGCGAAAGAAGAAATATTATGTTGATTGAGACTTTTGGAATAAAATAATAGACAAATTAAGATATGCTCTTATTCATAATTTCCAAGACCCTCATATAGTCACAATTTCCAAGACCCTCATACAACAAAAGCATGACAATGCTCATTTCAAAAAACATAGTGCTATTGCAACTTTATACCAAATATTTAAGAACCTTACCTATTTAAGTTTGAAAATAAATTTGGGCAGTTACATGGGGAACTTGAGAGGTTTCTTGAAACTCAATCTTTTCGTTCAGTTTTCAAATTGCAAGGTTGCAGATGCGATGGAGACAGAGTTTTCCTAGAATGGCTAAAGAACTACTATGGGTGCACTTTGTGATTCTGTGCAATAGGAATCATAATTTATAACCCTTAGGTCTTGATCTTTTTTTTCCTCTCACACTACATCCTACGCGTTGCTGGATTGCATCATTATGGCTGAAAATGAGAAGAGACCCTCTACGCACTTGACCAAATATTACTTGGGAAGGCGCTGATCTAGAAAGAATAAGTGAAAAGTAGTGAGAGAGATTAAATCTATATGAATATCTTCTCTACCTTTATGACACTTGGAAGTTGCATACCTACTACAGTTAATCAACATCAAAAAGTTAACTACTTTATTTAAGCGTCCCAATACCTACTAGATTGAATCGATGATCTAGTTCTCTAAACTATATGCTAGTCAATGTGCAACCGAATAAAAACCATTCATAGACTTGTGCTTCTAATAACATCTAATCAAGACACACCACTCACAAATTTGGAATAATATTAAAATATTATTCCCAAGGACTTAAGCCCCTAGGCTCAACACTTAGCCTCTCTTTCCAACCTTCCAGCCCCCAATCTCTTACCCACTCTATGGAAGCTTAGTCCCCCATCACTCATTCATCGTGGTCAGTCTGCATGCAATGGTGTTTATATTTTTATTAATGTTCTACATAATTACATATACAAAAATAGGCTCCTAGCCTTAACACTTAGGCTCTCTGGCCTAATAAACTCATAAGCCTTACGGGCTTATATTAACTTGTCTCACCAGCCTATAAAACATGATTTACAATTCATAAACATGATTACAATAGGGCTCTTCCTTAGGATATTACAATCCCCTCCCCTTATTTTTGCACTGTCCTTAGTGCAACTTTCACACAACATCAACATGATTTCCAAAATCTTAAGAAAGATGTAGGTATTCTGCCCACATAGCATGATCATGCTCCCATGTCACGTCGTCAGGACCGTACCAGGTCCACTGGACCTTTATAAGCCCTATATCTCGATTCCGGAGCTATTTTCTTTTCTTGTCCAATATGCGCATAGGATGCACTTGCAGGATACCTTCTTGCTCCACTTGAATTACATTCCAATCAATAACATGATTAGCATCAAGTATATATTTCATTAGAAATGAAACATGAAACACATTATGTATAGTCATGGATGGAGGTAATGCAAGAATATATGCAATTGGCCCAATCCTTTCTAGGATTTCAAATTGCCCACAAAATCTGGTTGCCAACTTCGCACAGTTTCCCAGCTTCAGGAAACTTCTATTAGCTTTTACTTTCAGGAAAACATGATCACCCACTTTGAATTCTCCGTGGGTTCTATTTTTGTTAGCATAAATTTTCTGGCTGTCTTGGGCAGTTTTTAAATTCTGCTTAATTTTAAGCATTTGCTCTTCCATTTTCTTGAGCAACTCTGGCCCAATTACTGCCCTGTCAGCTGGATTATCCCAACTTACTTGAGTATTGCACTTTCTTCCATAAAGTGCTTCAAATGGACTCATCTTCAATGATGCTTGATACCCATTATTGTAAGTGAATTCTACCAAGTGTAGGTAGTCTTCCCATTTTGACGGTTTGTCCATCACATACATTCTCAGTATGTCTTCTATCACTATGTTCACCCTCTTTGTCTGTCCATCAGACTCAGGATGATAAGCTATACTAAAGTTCAGATGCGTTCTGAATCCTTTGAACAATCATTTCTAGAAATTCAAGGTGAATTTTGGGTCTCTATCAGACACAATTGTTTTAGGAATTCTGTGCAATCGTGCCACTTCCTTCACGAAAATATCAACAACATCTGCTGGCTTGTGAGTAGTTTTCAGTGCAATAAAATGGGCAGCTTTTGTAAGCTTGTCCACCACTACCATGATTGATTCATGCAACTTTCCTATTCTGGGCAATCCTGTAATAAAATCCATTATCACCACTTCCCACTTCCATTCAGGAATGGGCAAAGGTTGTAGCAACCCTGCTGGGTGCCTGTGCTTAGCTTTAACCTTCTGGCATTCCATACATCTGGAAATATATTCAACGATATCTTTCTTCATACCTGGCCAAAAGTAATGGCTCCTGACTGTTGCCACAGTGTTATTATATCCAAGGTGCCTAACATAAGTCACGTTATGCATTTCTCTTAGAGTCGCAAGTTTCAAACCCTGGACATTGGGTATATACACTATGTTTTTGTACAGAAGTATTCCATCAGCTTCCAAGGTGTAATTTTCCTCTTTCCATGGTCTCTCACTCTGCTATAGCTTTGCTACCAAGTCTCTGTACTGCAAATCTACATTTGCAGCTTCCAAAATTCTATCCTTAATATCAGTCTTGTACATGCTAATGGCTGAAGCATGTAAGTTGTGCACCTTTCTGCTGAGTGCATCGACCACCTTATTTTCCTTCCATTTAATATTCTTCATATCAAAGTCGTATTCACACAGAAACTCCAACCACCTACTCTTCCTGGCATTTAAGGTAGGTTGGTTAAACAAGTATTTCAGACCGTTGTGGTCTGTTCTCAATTCAAATCTCCTTCCCATGAGGTAATGTCTCCATTTCCTCAAAGCGTGAACGATTGCTGCCAACTCCAAATCATGAGTGGCATAATTCTTTTCGTGCTCTTTCAGCTTCTTGGACTCATAACAGATTATAGATCCATTTTGACTAAGAACTCCTCCCAACCCTTCTTTACACGCATATGTTCACATCACAAAATCCACATTTGGATCTGAAATTCTCAATATTGGAGCGCTGGTTAACAACTTCTTCAATCGATGGAAACTTTTCTCACACTCTTCAGTCCACTGAAAATTTTTCTTCTTCCTTTGAAAGGAAGTGATAGGGTGAGCTATCTTTGAGAACCCTACAATAAACCTTCTGTAATAGCCCGCTAGACCCATAAAGGATATAAATTCTACCACATTCCTTAGCGCTGACCTTTCTCTGGTGGCCTCAACCTTCTCAGGATCCACGGTGATCCCTTCTTCTGAAATAATGTGCCCCAAGTAATGGGTCTTCCTTTGATAAAACGAGAATTTGCTCAACTTGGCATACAACTGGTGTTATCTCAACACTTGCAGCACCATCCTCAGGTGTTGTGCATTCTCTTCCTCTAACTTGGAATACACCAGAATGTCATCCAAGAAGACTATGACAAACTTGTCTAGATAGTCCCTGAATACACCATTCATCAAGCACATAAAAACAACAGGTGCGTTCAACAACCCAAACGGTACCACTGTGAACTCATAATGACCATACCTTGTTCTAAAGGCGGTCTTTCTGATGTCTTCATCCTTTATTGTTACCTGGTGATATCCCGATCTACGATCTATATTCAAAACTATTTTCACACCTTTCAATTGATCGAAAAGATCGTCGATCCTCGACAGAGGATACTTGTTCTTGACAATTACTTTGTTCAACTGTCTGAAATCAATGCACAACCTCAACGTCCTGTCCTTCTTCTTCACGAACAGGACCGGGGCACCCCAAGGTGACATTCTTGGGCGAATGCACCTCTTCTTTAGAAGCTCTTCAAGCTGCAATTGCAACTCTTTCAGCTCTGGCGTACTCATTCTATAAGGAGATTTTGACATTGGAGCTATTCTAGGCATCAAATTTATATAGAAATCAATATCTCTCTTCGGAGGTAGTTCGGGTACCTCCTGAAATACGTCTTCAAACTCTGTTAGTACCGCATGGTCTCCAATATTTGAGACTTCATCTCTAGATGCTTCCTCCCCATGGGATACAAACAATTTTCAACCTTTCATATAGCACTTTTTCAGCTGCATTACTGAGATTTCTCTAACAACCACATCTTTGGGAATTCCATGGAGTATTTTCCAATTCCCCTCCTCATCCAGGCAAGTAAATTCCTTGTTACGACAGTCCAGGAGGGCATGGTGCTGGTCTAACCATTCCATCCTGATTAAACATTCATAAAATCCTAAAGGCGGCGTATTCAATTCAACCTTCGTGCTCAATCCCTTCATGTCCACAGGACATGACTTAACCAACTCAATGACTTTCCTCTTGGTTCCTGTAGCCAACTGCACTAACCAAGACTTTTCATGTTTGCTTCTTGATAAATGAAAAATTTCCACCACCCTAGGATCTACATATCTATGGCTAGCCCCTGAATCAATTAAAATAATAAATGGTTGGTTGTTAATCATACCTTCCACTTCAATCATGTGTGACTGAAATTCAGCTTGCTTGTTGTCCAGGGCTGCATAGATCCTTGGCATTCTACTGCCCATGTCCTCCACTGTTTCAACTTGTTGAACTTTATGGATAGCTCTTTCTTTGCCATTTTTACGGGGACAATCTCTGTACTTGTGGTTCTCTTTACAGCCCCAACACTGAATGGGCATCTGTCTCGGCGTTTGTTCCCCCGCTTCAACCATTCTTGGCTCTCTAAATGATGGTTGTCCTTGAGGACTATTTCTGAAAAAAGGGAGGTTTGTTTCCCTTCTGCCTCTATTCTTTCTTAAACTTCTTCTGGTCATCCCAAGCCTTCCAAAAGGTAGGCTTTTCTCTTTGTTGTTCATACAAGCATTTCTCTCCTCTTATTGTTTCTTCCATAGTCTTAGGATCATCATACTAAATCTTGTTACCAATGGGAGGTGGCAGTCCCCTCAGATACCTCTGAATCTTGACAACCTCCACTTTGATGAATGGAACATACTTCAGTAATTCCAAAAACCTTTGTTCGTATTCATCAATGGTCATGATGCCGAGCTTGAGTTTGAAGAACTCCTTCATCTTTCTGTCATAGTATCTTTTAGTCAAGTATTTCCTCTCGAAATACCTCTTGAATTCCTTCCAAGTGATATCTTTCTCTCTAAAATGTTGCACCTGCACAAGATGATCCCACCACATGGATGGTTTTCCTTTTATTTGATACATCGCAATTCTTCCTTCTACATCAGAGGAATAATTCTACAGTTGGAAATATTTCCTCATGCCAAGCAACCATGTTTCGACATCTTCCTCCTTCTTATGTTCTCCATCAAACGTAGGAGGCTTAATCTTGTTCATGTCCCCTTTCAATTCATCCACTCCAGATCTTCGATGTTTTCTGGTAGGGGATGGGCTTGAAATACTGTGTGCTTCCTTACCAGAATGCTTTGGGGAGTGATGACGATGTCTGGTACCAATCCTCAATCTTCGTTTTCTCTCAGGGGTCTTGCGACACCCTGTTTTGCTTGTGTCACTCTCATTTTCCAATTTCATTTCTATTCTTTCTAGGATCTTCAACATCTTTAAGTTGAATTCACCCTGTTGATCCCTAACCCTCATGAGATTTCAACTATCGGCTTGGCGAGCCTGGGCATATTTCTGCAATATTTCAATGATTTTCATCATATGCCCTTCCTTATCCAATTCTCTTTCGTGCCCATTGGAGTTCAATCCTTCGACTCCCAAGTTGACATCCCTTCCCTCTCTTTCGTTCTCTGAATTGGAGGCAATCCACACCTCTTCCATTTCTATACTCGATGTCGATTCGGGGATGTCCTAACACTCATTGAACTCTGCACACACAACGTGTAGTCAACCGAAGTTTGTCAGGCCTTAAACCCTTAATAAAACTACAACATTAATAAACCAACGCGAATAAGAAAACGTTTTGATTCCACAAATTTTCTGAGCTCTGTTTGGCTCTGCAAGTTTCGGGTGATAGCCCCCTTTTTCTTAGTCCCCAACCCATGTGTCCACGGGCCATGACCAAACGCTAAACTTCTAGGTGATACAAGGCTCTCCAAACAAAACTTTGGGTTTCGGGATTTCGGGGCTTCAGGGTTTTGGGTTTCGGGGTTTTGGTCCTGGAGGTTCTCGCACTCGCTTCCCTCTCCAACTCCCGACTCCCGAACTTCCGACCTCTCTCCCCCTATGCCCACAACACAACTGTCGCCAACCAAGGTAGTGACACATGGTGTCCTTAACAAGGTACACATCACTTCTGACAACGTCATAGGGTCCCACCACTTTCACTTTTCGTTTCAGAGTTTTGGGCATCAGGAGTTTGTACATCCACACATTTTGAACTTTCGTTTGCCGAAATTATGAAATTTCAGTCTATTAATCTACTTGATCCAATGGTCAAGCTCCTCTCCTACGATCTATGGTGGAGATCGTTTCTGGATTTCAGGGTTTCGGGTTTCGGAGATGTTCACCTCTCCTCACTTCCCATCTCCCGACTTTGTGAAATCTGAAAGGTTCTCACGACTAACTCGAGCGCAAATCCACAAGATCTAAGGGTCGAGCCCTCCTCCCAGATCTACAGTGTAGATCTTCTCGGGTTTTCGGGTTTCTGTGTCTCAGCACTCCCCGCTTTTTCCCGACAACGAAACTCCCGAAAGGCTTCTCGGATATCCTTCCAGCACCTTCTCTAGATATAATGTTTGTAAGGGATATCCTTTCCTCCCGATCAAATCCAACAGCTCCAACACTTCATGCGTTGAGCTCTCTCTCTCCCTGTGGCCATATACCACACCGACTGCGGGTTCTATAATACCGCTACACCTCCTGAGCTTTGTAACACAACCAAGTGACTCCTTGGCACTTAGGAACATTCAAACTTCCAAAAATCCATTCTTCCAAACACGATTCCCACCCAAACTTCGGGTCTAATGACCACTTATCCAGCCCATTCAGGTTCAATGTTGTAAACCACGCTCTAATACCATACTGTAACGTCGTCGGCTGTGAACCCCACGACCGGGAAAACACTATTGTGCGGAAACAACATTCTCATACTTATATATATAACATGAATTAAGTCATATTACACAAATTTAACTAAACCAAACAGAGTAATCACAGAATTATGACTAACATGCAGGTTTAATGGGATTAACAGTAATTCATGATTACAGTGGAATACATTATAATATTGCAAGAATCACAGACATGCATATACTTATAAATTAAGTACAAAATTAACACTTATCTTTTATTACTGGCGTAATTCCACCAACCACGTCCAGGCCTTCCATGAACCTCCTAGCCTTAGACCACGCTGCTCATCACGCTCAGCAGTGGGTCACCCCCGAGTTGGGACTAAGCTCCACCCAAGGCAAGGAATCCTAGTCTAGGCTATGCTTACAAGGAAAATAACCGAAAGGATTCTTCCCTGGATGCCTTCTTACAACCACTACTCATGGAATCTCATTCCCCACATGCCTGTTCCGCTCGAGAGTATACACCTTCACAAGCACAGTCCATCAGTGCTTCACCTCCCTCTCTAGGTCTCGACAATAGGCCAGATCAAGAAGTCTTAGAGCTATGTAGTTGGTGTTGGACTCTCTCTCGAAGAATACCACTTCCCAACAGACTCCTTCACCTGGAAATAGCTTCTCAGAATCTTGACATACTGCCTCTTCAACTAAAGGCCTTACAACTTGGTTCTTTAGCCCCTTTCGAATCAATTCCTGCACAGTGAGGATAACCACAACACAACCCCACTCAAGAAAACAAAAACTAGCAACCTAGAGACAGATCGGGTACGGATTCAGCTCTGCAATGGTGGATAGACTGCATTCTTGAACTCACAATTCGAATTTACCCTCCTGACCAGTTCTCTCAATGGTGCATAGGTATGTCAAGGATAGACGCAGACCAATAACGGATTCAGACAGATGATGTTTTGGTCTTTAGGAAGACGTCTCAGTTTTCTGGTTCTCAGAGTTGCGTGAGGGTATCTGAAATCAGATGCAAAGGATGATGGAATGAGGAGCGACCCCCTCCACAACTGACTTCTGCAATTTTTAACTGCATGTGCCTGGGTCGACACATGTCACCCATGAAGATGCATGCACTCCATCAGCATGCGTTCCTCTCCAGGAACTTAGGACAAAACATATATTTCACATGGCTTTTGGAATAATATTAAAATATTATTCTCAAGGACTTAAGCCCCTAGGCTCAACACTTAGCCTCTCTTTCCAACCGTCCAGCCCCCAATCCCTTACCCACTCTGTGGAAGCTTAGCCCCCCATCACTCATTCATCGTGGTCGGTCTGCACGCAACAATGTTTATATTTTTATTAATGTTCTGCATAATTACATATACAAAAATAGGCTCCCGTCCTTAACACTTAGGCTCTCCGGCCTAATAAACTCATAAGCCTTACCAGCTTATATTAACTTGGCTCACGATCCTATAAAACATGATTTACAATTCATAAACATGATTACAATAGGGCTCGTCCTTGGGGATATTACATCTCCCCAACTAGTAATGAAAGATATCTCGAACGCGGTGAAGTATTGAATGCTTGCAGCCAAGAGGGCCTTGAACCATTTCCTCACCTCCCCCGAAAGGATTTTCATGAACAACCTCATTTTCATGTCGGCATAGTCCACCTCCTCTAGGTTGACGAAATCATTGAACCAATGCAGAGGCCTCTGGGATGAGACGTTCCCTTTAGCATCATAGAGCTTAATCCTCTGGCTGTAATTTTGGGGCAAATCATGCAGTTGGGTTGGAAGAACGAGGGGGGCGAATCTGGTAGCCATGGTTGTAGGAGGGTTGGGGATTTGATGGATATTATTAGATATCAGGGCTTGGAATCTCTTCTGGTCGAAAACTATGTTCTTCCAAGCTGGTTTCCAACTTAGACCTAAACATGGTTTTCTCAAATAACGTGTCAAACTCAAGGTCATCAATGCTTTGCCCCGTCTTTGGGAAAGGACATGCTTCTGTCTAGGTAATAGAACAGGTCTGGCCCTTGCTCTCTAGTCCTATGCAGAAGTTTCTCGAGGTTGCACATAAGATCTACCAGATTTGGGTCAGGATTTGCTCGGGTATAGATTGTCTTTGGAGCCAGGGTTCCTGAACTGCGCTACTTGGTGCTACTGGTATTTTTTACTGGATTCACCAGGGTAAATGTTTCAAACACTGTAGATGTTTGTCCTTATGTTACCCTCAGGGGTCAAAACTGTAACTTTAGTTGTTCTCCCATGGAAAATTTATTCAATTTCATCCCCGACAATAGCGCCAGAATGTTAGCACTCTGTAAATCTATTTGGCTGACAAACAGATGACAGAGGTAACTTTTTCAAATAACTTTGAGACCTAAAACTAGCCTTTCAAATCTAGAGAGGGCTCTCTCAAGAGACACTGTCTTAGCGCGGGATATGGATTTAAAGCTGTTGGTTAGATTTAACACCTTTGCATAATAAGTTTTGGTTTCATTGGCATAATATAGAAAGACCTCGGGCTATGGAGTCGATTCAAGAAAATGATAGAAACAAATGAATTGGTGACTGAACTTGAGAGGATAAAGGATAAGAGATCAACAGTCTTCAGTTTAAAATCATTGTGTGTGGTGAGGAGAAAACACAGGAAGCAACTCACAACACCGCTAAGGATGAATTTAGAGTTAACTTTAGAGGAAATAAATTTTGTCTAAATAGCACGAACAAGGGGTGCTACGCGGCGAATCCCAGGTTTGAAAATTCATTTCGATTCAGACATAAAAATATATGAATAAAGAAAACAGGAGGCACGTACGCAAATAACGGAAACAATATATTCGATTGCTACAATTAGAATTTTTTCATCAAATCTTCAGGACTTTTGCATTAAGTTTCGACCGGACTCAAACTACATTCAATAGACACTGTCTATACTAATTTTTTCCAACCAACCTCGCTTACATTGAAAACATAAAATATATAGGAAAAGGTGCCAGTTGGGCTGCCTTTCTCTCTAGTTAATATCCCTATAATCTAGGAAAGTGGTCGTCATTTGTTCCATGACCCTTCGTATGACCTATTCCAAAAATAGAAAACAACTGTGTTTGGCCGCATCATAACTACTTGTCTCTTGTCACGGATGTTCAGTTTTCAGCAAGGCCTTCTCGTAGGGGAAAGTGATTTGTCGCTGCCTCCCGTTAACAGGCTGTCAAAATGATTCGGGACACTGTCAGATTTTCTCCATCTAATGTAATGGCCTTGCTTCCGCTTGCGTGCTCATTTGTTAGGGCACGTACGTGGCACACGACTGTAGACTATCACAGTTGTTACCAAACCAACAAAAACTGTCTAAGGATGATGCTTATTCTAAAACTGTCAAGATCTGCGCCACGTTTGAAAAGAAAAAAGACGAAATTAGTTAATCATGTTTCTTATGCACGCTGGCGAGGTCCATGTGGACTTTCTCCCCGGTCATTTCACGTTCTCTTGGGTGTTTCATGTTCCTTTCTTCTGACGTCCCTTCTGCTTCACACAACTGCACGATTGTATCCTACGCTTCCCGGAGCTATCCCTTTAACCACGTCACGTTCCCTTCGCGTCCTTGTGATGCTGACACTTCAAGGGTCCTTTCTTCCAACTATCACCTTAGCTCTTTATTTTCCTGGTAAAGTTCGATGATAGCGAGTTGTGCCTGTGTCAGCTGCTGGGGTGGTTCTCGAACGTTAGTGTGTGCGACATCTATCCTCCTTGTTTTTCCCCTGCTTTCTTGGTTGGTGCCTTTGACAGGCTCTAGCTTAATAGCGTGCATAAGTATCTCCTCAACAACCGATCTTGCGTGCGGCTCGTTTTGAAATTAGATTTCCTCGGCTTCTTTTTTCTTCCTCGGTCTGCCCCCTTCTTCGGGGTATCTGCTGTTTGGAAGGCAGGGCTTCCAACGTCTTTCCTTCCGGTGCAACTTCTTCCACCCTGACTTCCATGCAGTGCGATATCATCGTTTCAGACAGAGGGAAGTCTCTCTTTGAAACCTTGGAAATGCTCGCTGTGAGTAAGAACGAGTCCCAGTCATTTTGAGGTTCAGGCATGGCTCTTCTATGACTCTGTGTTCCCCGTCTTATGTTTTGAGGGGTTTCCATGGTGCAAAACGTATTTGTCTTGCACGTGGTAGATATGGCAAAGGCTCAAGATGGAGAATTTGATCAACCCGTGCTTATGAGAAAATATTACAAACAATGCATCACTCCGACTTGTGAATAGAATGCATGCAGAACATCTGGAATTTATAATAGAGTAGGCGGGAGGAGGAAACATGCCAAGGAGCATTGAATTCATGGCGACTGGATATTTCGAAGCAGACTGTAGATTTTCCATAACACATCCGCATGTGTAAAGTACAATTGATAAGAGTTGCAGAGCATACATGATACAGATGCCACGATTTTTCATTCTTCCAGCCTTTATGATGAGTGATAATAGTTACTGCACTTGCCGATGTGACTTCTATTAACAAATTTCCTAGACCTGGGGCACGCAAAAACTCCCTTTTTGATAGGACCCAACTCTTTTGGAATAGACTCGTACTGATTTACGCATGTTTGGAATCTGACATCCCTTCCCAACTACAAGGGACAACCGACCACCTGCTGACTTCGACCCCTTTTTTTTTACATACCTGACCTCACATGTTTTGAAACATGGGCCATAACTTGACTAAAAATGACTCTAATTGAAGAGAAAAATGGCGGCACTAACAAGAGGTACTAGAGATAGCTCTGAAATAGGTACACCTAGAGTGAGATGAAGAACACAGAGAAACTAGAGAAAATACTTGAGGAAGTCTTCCAAACAATTCCATACAACGCACTAGAAGAAGATATTATTGCAGAATAAAAGATACAAATGATAGATTAGACGGTGGATGGTTACAAACATGAGATAATAGAATTGGTTAGGAAGCTGACACCAACTAGCCCTCCAGAATTCAGATGAAGACAGGCTTTGTTGGAGCCACTTCAGGAGAAAGCAGATAGAATTGGTTGGGAAGTTGACACCAACTACCCCTCCAGAAGTCAGATTAGAAAGGGAGCATCGGGAAACAAAGCACACATATATCATTGCACTGGAAGTAAAAGAAGTAGCAAAACTCTATGAAAGGACCACATGGATATGGACGAGCCTTGAAGAAGATGAAGGGATCCATCAGTTGGATGAAAGCTAAGAGAAAGTGAATGTTGCAATTCAAGATTTAAAACAAAGGCAGAAGGCAATGCCTATATCAAAGAGAATGAAGGTCGCGCAGAAAATGAAAAAACTGCAAGAAGAATTGAAGACAATCCAAGAAGATAAATAGACAAGACAGGCTTAGTTGGAGCCACTTCATGAGAAAAATAGAGAATGATTGCAGAGTTGGAAACAAAGAAAGGAATATTAGAACATGCGCACTCAGAAAATAAAGAAGTGTTGAAGGAGCACATAACATTGCAGGTGGTAGAGACCCTGGCAGAAAAGAGCGTGTAGGTGAAGACTCAAGTAGATGTACTAACAAAGAAGTTCTAGGCATTGGAGAAATCAGTGCAGGAGGCACATACTTCTTGAGTGGCTCAGGACGAGGCACTGGTAAGTGTTTGGGGCCTGTTGGAGAAGGAAATTTTGGGGTAAGGTTCGAGATACAACGCAACAAATGAGACATAATGGACCAAGGAAGCAAGGCAGGAACAAAAGAAAAGCAATGAGACAGAATTGTGGATTAGCACGTGAAAGTAGTTAGAATGTGGACAAGTTGAGTCCACTCAGAATTAGTATTTTTAAGTATGATGTAAGGGTTTTTACCCAATTTTGTAATATAAATAGAGGATGTATGAGGAAAATAAGATATCATTTTTATATTTATCTTGAGTTTTGTCTAGTTTTAGGGAGATTGAGTTCAATATTGAATAATTTTTGAGTCGTAGTACTAGTGTTGTTGAGAGCTATGGAGCTCAGATGGAGTAAGTGTTGAAATGTATGGATTTTATTTGAGGGTTAGGTTGCAAGTTGTGGAGCTTGGTGCAACACTGGTCAACCTCACGGAGTATGACATACTTTTGATGTAATACGTGCAACACCCTATTTTGATGAATAATAATAAGAAACAAAATATATTTTTGGGCGTAGCCCAAGGGGGTGAACCATGGTAAAATATGGTGTCTCTATGTTTGTTTCTCTTATGTGTTTCTTTGATATGATTTTATGTTGAATGAATCCATGAATCTATTGAAGTTTATTTACACCATGCACTAGAATAGCAAGATGTTTTCTGCAGAATGAATGCTATTGAATGGGTAAAATAATAGATTTGATGAATGTTGGTATGATATAATGAATGTTGAAGTAGAAGAGTAAATGTGCCTAACATTCCCATGAGTTCCACCCCTTCCATGATTGCAAACACTTGGATCATGCAATCACCCATAAGCCATCTCAGGTGAGAATGCATTGTGCACTCTGTGCGCAGTGTTTCCTTCTGGTTTACGAGAGGGGCCGATGGTTTCTAGGTTTTGTTGGAGAACTGAGGTAGAACTGGGTTCAAACCATATATCTAACAGTTGTATACGAGGATATCATATATCACATAATCCAAGACATTGATACCTAGCCCATGAATACAAGACATCCAATTGGATTTCACATGGACATTGAAATATTTTATTTATGGCAACATTGAAATAAATTTTTATCATTAATATTTTTTTTAATGCCATGTGTCAACTCCACGTTGAGCATGGAAGGAATAACACATCTCTCATATTGGGATGTATAAAATGCCTCTCAACACAATCATATGTCAATTTCATTACATGTAATTATATGAAATTTGCTATTATTAATTTTAATCTACATAGAGAGGGATCCCACGATTTATGTAATTCATTAATGTTAAGTATAAAGTTTTGGTTGTTTATCATAATCAATTCTTAACTAAACATGGTAAACCATGGCCAATCATGATTAAACATAGTCAAATATAGTCAATCAAAGTCAAAATATTCAAGCGAAGTCTACCAAAATAAAGTCTAACATGGTTAACCATGGTTCATAATAGTAAACATAGTCAATCATAGTCATTTAAAGTTAATCATTATTCAACTATAATCACACATAATCAATGTAACATGGTTAACCATGGTGAATAATAGTTAAACATAGTCAAGCATAGTCATTTAAAGTTAATCATTATTCAACTATAATCACACATAATCAACCATGACCAACCAAAATCAATCATGGTCAATTGTAGTCAAACATAATGAATTGCGACCAATTATAATCGCTTACAATCAACCATACTCGAATATCATAAATATTATAACAATTAATTATATTAATATTTTAATTTAGATTTTTTTTTTCTTTCGAGGAAATGTACTCGCGGAAAACCCTCTGACTACTTCCCCATGCTCCATGGATGGTAAGTGGGGTAAACAGTTAGCCCTTATTATGGGGCCTCGCCTTGGGGGAATCAAGAAAGTTGAACCCGTGACCAACAACAAGCATGATAAAATCACGTCTGGCTCTAGACCAATTGAGCTAACCCTCGGGGCTTAAAATTTAAAAGACATGGAGGTGGGATTTGATCCACTTATGTGTACATAGGTCAAGATACCATTTAATATAATATCTTTGGGTGCAACCACATGTTTGACCTTATAAAATTGAAGGACATAGGGGTGGGCTTTGATCCACTTATGTGTGCATGGGTCAGGATACCATTTAATATAATATCTCTAGTTGCAACCACACGTTTGAGCACTACCTTAAGGTGCCCCATGGCTCCAAGCTAGGCCCTCATGAGAATTGAAATTTTCCTCATGATGAAAATTTTAATTTAAAAAGTATTAATCTTTCTGTGTACATTTAATCTATGTACATAGCACAACCAATATATACCAATTCATCTATATCGACTACTTTTAATTATTTTAATTATGTGGTTGTGTTAATTTATAACATTTTCATCTCAATTAATAGATGGTGGGTTAGGGTTTGATTAATTTCTGTGACTCATATTTTCTTCTGCATATCAATCCCTTTTTTCATTTATTTGCAGATTTAAGACTAATTTCTTGGACAATTGGTAAATCGTATCTCGTTTTCATTTCAGTTACTTCTATGATATTTAGGATAATTAATTTTAGTATACATAGACAGGGCTTGGGTGATTTCTATAATCCATTAATTGCATTGAAAGGTTTTGTCGGATGTTTCAACTACATTGATGCAAATTCATTTGCGAAAGAAGAAATATTATGTTGATTGAGACTTTCGAAATAAAATAATAGACAAATTAAGATATGCTCTTATTCATAATTTCCAAGACCCTCATATAGTCACAATTTCCAAGACCCTCATACAACAAAAGCATGACAATGCTCATTTCAAAAAACATAGAGCTATTGCAACTTTATACCAAATATCTAAGAACCTTACCTATTTAAGTTTGAAAACAAATTTAGGTAGTTACATGGGGAACTTGAGAGGTTTCTTGAAACTCAATATTTTCTTTTAGTTTTCAAATTTCAAGGTTGCAGATGCGATGGAGACAGACTTTTCCCAGAATGGCTAAAGAACTACTATGGGTGCACTTTGTAATTTTGTGCAATGGGAATCATAATTTATAACCCTTAGGTCTTGATCTTTTTTTTCCTCTCACACTACATCCTGCGCGTTGCTGGATTGCATCATTATGGCTGAAAATGAGAAGAGACCCTCTACGCACTTGACCAAATATTACTTGGGAGGGGGTTGATCTAGAAAGAATAAGTGAAAAGTAGTGAGAAAAATTAAATCTATATGAATATCTTCTCTACCTTTATGACACACCAAATAAAAACCATTCATAGACTTGTGCTTCTAACATCTAACATCTAATCAAGACACACCACTCACAGATTTGTTCATATTATCAAAGAACACATAAATGAAGTTCAGCTCGAAAATCACAATAATAATTTGATAAAAAAAAAATTAATCATCAAAAAACACATAAATGAAGTTAAGCTCGAAGATCACACTAATAACAATAATAATTTGATAAAGAAAAAATTACTTAAATTTCAATCAGAGTATCATGTGAATTCCAAAAAGAGTGACCACACTCAAAACACAAATGTAAGTTCCAATTTGTTGTATTTGGAATAGGGGTGGAGTACACCCAAAGACCCAATATTGGTGACGCTATTGCCCTTTTCTTACACCCGAAAACCCAACATGTGGTGACGTAGTCTGTGTGGAGTAACGTTACTATTAACACGTAGATTTTAAAATCACTCTGACTTGGAGATTTTGAGATTTTAAAATTGGAGTAGGTTAACTTTGGAGCAAACAGGCTCTCTTTTTTCCTTTTCTTTTTTTGGTAAAAAAAATGGGCTTGAATTTCTCCATATTTTGAAGGGTAGCTTAAATTTAACAAATAGGCTTGAATTTCTCCATATTTTGAGAAATAACTTAAGTTTAATAAGATTAAAATTTTATGCATTTCAGAACCATAAGAGTTTTATCCTATAAACCCTATTTTAAATCAACTTAGCAATTGGCTTCTGAGTTAGCCTACTGCTTTTAAAATTACCTCTATTCGAGGGTTTAAAAAATAAATAAACAGGTAAAGTATTTAACCGTC
>ML803342.1:0-47957 GCA_009831015.1 Picea engelmannii | reverse complement strand
AAACATTGAATTGAAGATTAAAAATTCCATCAAATAGATAAGAGGATTTGATGAAAAGTAAGAAGATAAATGAAAGAGTAAAAAGTAAAAAACAAGATAATCAATTATTGGATGAGAATGAACATATGCATGCTCTACAAAAGTAGTATTCTTTTGTGAATAGATTATTAATGCTAGTTATTGAACGACTACTTTACACACACACCTCATCTAACTATTACAATTCCTACCATTTTTTTTTATCATTTTTAGCGTATTTTCAAAGCTACCAACCATGTATCATCCACAACAGAACCAAAACCCCTAAATATTACTGGCCAAAAAAACCAAATGATCTAAGAGCATGAAATGATTGAATTTTGCATTGAAGAAATTGGAATTGTCGGCCACCAATGAATATGCATTCAAACTCGTTGCGTTGGAGCTCGTAATATGGTAGAAAAGTGTGTAGGACAACCTCCATAAACTTCTTCATACATTAACAACACATAACTATTCAAATAAACTATAGAGTCTCAATGAAAATTTACGACAATTTTAAAAAAGTCTTCAAAATCAAAGAAACTTAACCAAAAATGCAAAATGTTTGAGTTTCGACTTTGATAGAGTGTTGAAGTGCATGATGGAACATGCATGCGGTTCCACCCTCCAACACACTCACAATGCCAATATATTCCCAGCCTCCAACTTGCATGAGGTCAATGAGGAGAAACAATAGCCATGTAAAGAACAAAGATTGAAGTTAAAAAAAAATAGCTAGAGCAAGCATTGTTGAATTACACCTTTTCATGACAACCTTTTTCATCGTGACATAGCTTTTTCTCCATGATGCCTCTTGGATTCTTGTCCACGATTCATACCATGCTTTAGATTAGACAAGGCATGGCCACATTCCAATCAAAATAACCTAAAAAACTATCCCAGGGAAAGATAAAAATCCATGCTTCAATAAAAATAACCTAAAAAAATATCACATGGAAAGATAGAAATCCATGCATAGGAAACATTGAGTTGCCTGACCGGATGAAGGAGGTCCTAATTTTCCAATACCTAAGACACTTGTTTCGTTACGTTAAAATCCTCTCAAATGGTACCACACACCGATGAAACCTTACATGTTCACACACTCCATTAAAATGTGTCCCACTCACCCACTTGGCTCCATGCACCCATGAAGATTTGGTAAAAAACCTAAACACCTGGTAAAAAAGCTAAAGTGTCGTAAAAACCTAAATGTAAAGTGGGCATTAATAACGACATCCATCATTATTATGTTGATCATGTTAATCATCCTTTTTAATGACAAACATACATGTTTTGTCATGCAAGGAAGATAATGCTTGAAATAACAACCTTTCATTTATTGTGATGACGAAGAATATTCTAAGCATATGAAATCATGTCCATTTAAAGCTCGTTTGTAATTAAAATCCCATTAATTTAGGCCATTTCCAATAGGTGTATGCCTATCGACATAATAAAATAGGCATATATGTACATATTCAACCCTTCTAAGGCATATATTAATAAGATGAAAAAGCACTAGTTTGAAGGTAGATAACTAAATATCATGCAAGTGAAAGAGTTTGGGAAAGAGGGTTGTGAAAAGATTAAAGTTAATGATGATAATTTAATAATAATACAAGTGAAAGAGTATGGGAAAGAGGCTTATGACACGCTTAAATTTAATGATGAAATAAAGAGTATAACAAACTTAATTTGGTATCTATATTTTCTTTCACTAAATATGTGAGTATGGGAAAGAGGCTTATGACACGCTTAAATTTAATGATGAAATAAAGAGTATAACAAACTTAATTTGGTATCTATATTTTCTTTCACTAAATATGTATAAGAAGGAGAAAATTTGTTTACACATATTAATAGAATGAAATGAATCTCACACTAGCTAAGACATGTTGGGTCTAAAATGAATATAATAGTGAACATTTGTAATTTTGTTATATAGTTTTCTTATATTGTTAAGCTTTAAATATTTAGTTATTACATTGCTATTATTATATTAGTTTTGTCCTTATTAGTCGGCTATGCCCTTTAATGGTTAGCTAGACCCTTGAATTGTAAGTGTACCCTTTCTCTCCTATATATACCAAGGAGATCTAATTTTAGAGATCATCTAATCTTGTAAATCTGATATGTTGTAAAAGATTGTTTCCTTGTGAAGAGGTTTGTTATTCATTCTCTTTATTTCATTTTCAAGGTGGGGAGTTACTTTTTATTTCTATTTTTATGCTATTTGGGGAATTTGGTGCATAAAAATTGGTGTTGGAGAATATGGTCCCTGGTTTGGCTCCTTTGAATAAGTCATTCTACCAATTTTGTGATAATTTTTTTAGAGAAATTTTAGATAGAAAATGTTTTAGGGTTTAGAGAGCACATATTGAGTTATATTGGGTCAAAATTCTAGGTTTTGGTTTTTCTATGCTTTAAGAAATGCAATATGTGGAAATTAGGCTTTTAGACTAGTTCTGAAACTAGTCTCAAACATGTGTTCTTGGTATAACAATCATATTTGAAGTTTGCAAAGTTTGAATTAAGTGCCATTAGTTCTAGTGAAAAGAAGATAGATCATAGTATATTAGGTCCAAATTTCAAAATCATAGTTAAAAAAATCAACATGTGGAATATTGCATAAGTTCACTCTCTTGAAAGGGACAAATTGATAAGCTTTGGGAAAGTTACCATAAATTTTTCTTGGTACATCAAAATTTAGTCAAATCTATGGAATTGCAGAGAAGACATATAAGGATACCATAGACCAAATGTTCAAACTTAGATATGCAGAAATTTCAAAGTCATATGAGGTGCAAAGTTGGCAGGAAGAATAGTCTCTAAGCTAGGGTTTTAAAAAGGTATGTGAAATTGGAACTCGCATAAATTTTTATTGAATTTTTTTTTGAAGTGATTTGGAAGGTGTGTTAAAGATAAATAGAAGAAAACCCTAAGTAAATATTATTTTTGGCTCACGTGGAAATGTTGATGTTTGTAGCATTAGACAGGTACTTCGACACAGGTCTAAGATTATAGATGTGTGGGAGTAGTCCAAATCCTTCTACTTTGGTAGTTTACTTTAATTAAATGAATTATTTAATTAAAGTGATTTTATTAATTATTTGATTTTATTTAATGAAATGTGAGAGTTATTAGAGTTAGTGATTTTAATATTAGCCATTGATCTCAACTGAGGTGAGATTTAATCTCATTAGTCATTCACTTTGGAGATTAGGTTTAGGCCATAACTCAATATTATAAAATCAAGATTAGGGTAAAGGAGGAGTGACTTGATAATTTTCATAGGGAGTGAGAGTAGAGTGATGGAATAATGAGAGGCGGGGGGGCGGGGGGGGGGGGGGGGGGGGGTGGCGCGAAGAGGGTGTGAATCAATATGAACACTTTTACCACTTTTAACCACAATATATAAACTTCAACTTAATCAACAATATATCATGAGTATAACATGAGAATATAAACAAAAACAACATCACATCAAGTACACAATACACTAGAACTTATGTGGAAACCCTAATGGGAGAAAACTAAAGAATGATTTCTTATATATCAAAGAATACATTCATTGGAAGAACCAACTTCCCAATTCTCCAGCACCAACTGGAAGTAGGCACCAACCCCCTAATTTACAGGAACCAACCTGAAGGAAGCTACAACTTCTTGAATTCTCTAGCTCCAACTAGAAGGAGGCTAGAGAAAGCATTTTTGAATTACACCTTTTCATGACAGCTTTTTTCGTTGTGACATAGCTTTTGCTCCATGATGCCTCTCGGATTGCTGGCCAGGATACATACCATGCATTATATTAGACAAGGCATGGCCACATTCCAATCCAAATAACCTAAAAAACTATTACAGGGAAAGATAGAAATCCATGCTCCAATAAAAACAACCTAAAAAAATATCACATGGAAAGATAGAAATCCATGCATAGGAAACATCGAGTTGCCTCACCGGATGAAGGAGGTCCCAATTTTCCAATACCTAAGACACTTGTTTGGTTACGTTGAAATCTTCTCAAATGTTACCACACACCAATGAAACCTTACCTGTCGACACACTCCATTGAAATGTGTCCCACTCACTCACTTGGGTCCATGCACCCATGAAGATTTGGTAAAAATCCTAAACACATGGTAAAAAAACTAAAGTGTCGTAAAAATCTAAATGTAAATTGGAAATTAATAACGACATCCATCATTATTATGTTGATCATGTTAATCACCCTTTTTAATGACAAACATACATGTTTTTTCATCCGAGGAAGTTAATGCTTGGAATCACAACCTTTCATTTATTGTGAAAACAAAGAATATTCTAAGCATATGCAATCATGTCCATTTAAATCTCGTTTGTAATTACAATCCCATTAATCCAGACCATTTCCAATAGGTGTACGTCTATCGACGTAATAAAATAGGCATATATTTACATATTCAACCCTTCTAAGGGATGGATTAATAAGATGAAAAAGCATTAGTTTGAAGGTAGATAACTCAATATCATGCAAATGAATTTTTTTGGGAAAGAGGGCTACGATAAGCTTAAATTTAGTGATGACAATTTAATAATAATACAAGTGAAAGAGTATGGGAAAAAGGCTTATGAAAAGCTTAAAGTTAATGATGAAATAAAGAGTATCATAACAAACTTAATTTGGTATCTATATTTTCTTTCACTAAAGATGTATAAAAAGAGATGTATAAGAAGGAGAAAATTTGTTTACACATATTAATAGAATGAAATGAATCTCACACTAGCTAAGACATGTTGGTTCTAAAATGAAGATAATAGTGAAAATTTGTAATTTTGTTATATTGTTAAGCTTTAAATATTTAGTTATTACATTGTTAGTATTATATTAGTTTTTTCCTTATTAGTCGGCTACACCCTTTAATGGTTAGATAGACCCTTCAATTGTAAGTGTACCCTTTCTCTCCTATATATACCAAGGAGATCTAATTTTAGAGACCATCTAATCTTGTAAATTTGATATGTTGTAAAAGATTGTTTCCTTGTCAAAGAGGCTTGTTATTGATTATCTTTATTTCATTTTCAAGGCAAGAAGTTACTTCTTATTTCTATTTTTATGCTATTTGGGGAATTTGGTGCATAACAATTGGTGTTGGAGAATATGATCCTTGGTTTGGCTCCTTTGAATAAGTCATTCTACCATTTTTGTGATAATTGTTTTAGAGAAATTTTAGATAGAAAATGTTTTAGGGTTTAGAGAGCACATATTGAGGTATATTGGGTCAAGATTCCAGGTTTTGGTTTTGCTATTCTTTAAGAAATTCAATATGTGGAAATTAGGCTTTTAGACTAGTCCTGAAACTAGTCTCAACCATGTGTTCTTGGTAAAACAATCATATATGAAGTTTTCAAAGTCTGAATTAAGTGCCACTAGTTCTAGTGAAAAGAAGATAGATCATAGTATATTAGGTCCAAATTTCAAAATCATATTTAAAAAATTCAACACGTGGAATATTGTACAAGTTCACTCTCTTGAAAGGGACAAATTGATAAGTTTTTGGAAAGTTACCATAAATATTTCTTGGCACATCAAAATTTAGTCAAATCTATGGAATTGAAGAGAAGACATATTAGGATACCATAGACCAAATGTTCAAACTCAGATATGTAGATATTTCAGAGTCATATCAGATGCAAAGTTGGAAGGAAGAATAGTCTCTAAGCTAGGGTTTTAAAAAGGTGTGTGAAATTGGAACTCGCATAAATTTTTATTGGAATTTTTTTTGAAGTGATTTAGAAGGTGTGTTAAAGAGAAATAGAAGAAAACCCTAAGTAAATATTATTTTTGTCTCACATGGAAATGTTGATGTTTGTAGCATTAGACAGGTACTTCGACATAGGTCTAAGTTTATAGATGTGTGGGAGTAGTCCAAATCCTTCTACTTTGGTCGTTTACTTTAATTAAATGAATTATTTAATTAAAGTGATTTTATTAATTATTTGAGCTTATTTAATGAAATGTGAAAGTTATTAGAATTAGTGAATTTAATATTAGCCATTGATCTCAACTGAGTTGAGATTTAATCTCATTCGTCATTCACTTTGGAGATTAGGGTTAGGCCATAACTCAATATTATAAAATCAAGATTAGGGTAAAGGAGGAGTGACTTGATAATTTTCATAGGGAATGAGAGTAGAGTGATGGAATAGTGAGAGGGGGAGGGGGGGGGGTGGTGGTGCAGAGAGGGTGTGAATCAATATGAACACTTTTACCACTTTTAACCACAATATATAAACTTCAACTTAATCAACAATATATTATCAGTATATCATGAGAATATAAACGCAAACAACATCACATCAAAAACATCACATCAAGTACATAATACATTGGAATTTATATGGAAACCCTAATGGGAGAAAACCAAAGAATGATTTCTTATATATCAAAGAATACATTCATTGGAAGCACCAACTTCCCAATTCTCCAGCACCAACTGGAAGTAGGCACCAACCCCCTAATTTACAGGAACCAACTTGAAGGAAGCTACAACTGTTTGAATTCTCTAGCTCTAACCAGAAGGAGGCTACAACCCATTGATTCTCAGGTTCCAACTTGAAGCTCCAAATCCCCATGTTCTTCGACACCAACCAGAAGGACGATACAATTCCCTTTCCTTGCCCCATCCTACTTCCCTGAAATATAAGTGTAGACCAATTGTCACTACCACAATCACTGCCACTGTCACTGCCACTTCCATTTCCACGGTCACTGTCACTGCCACTGTCACTACCTCTATCACATCAACCCGTAACATGTCAACCTATCACTATGTCCAACCTGTAACTGTCAACTGATCAACCTGTCCAACTTTTCACTATCACTGATGCTCAACTAGATCCTCTCACATGGATCATATATAAAGGACACCTCTCAATTAGATGGCCAACATCACCTAAACATGCCTCTACCAAGCAAGTGACAATATCACCAACATACCATCAGAAGGTATGTGTCTCAACCATATAACAAATCATGTACCAAGCCATCAACATGTACCATACCAAGCATCAATCCGTGTACCACAACCTGTACCACAACAAGTGCATCAACCATGCATCAATACCTATACCAAAACATGCATCAACCATGCACAAACGCCTATACCAAACCATGCATCAATCATGCACCAACATCTGTACCAAACCATGCATCAACCATGCACCTCAACCTTTACCATATGCCTCAACCATCAACCATGTATACCAAATACCAATCATGTACCATACCATGTATCAACCATGTACATCAACTTTTACATCAACTATGTACATCAACACATGTACCATACCATGTATCAACAATGTATCTCAACCATATGTCATATCACTCACTCATGACATAGACCATATACCATAGGATATCATCAATGAAGTGCCTCAACCATATGCCAATAATATGTGCCAAATGTGTACCAAGCATATATTGAGATCACCACCAAGTGCCTCTATTGATGTACCAATACCAATAACATTATCAACTATATTACTTAAACAACATGCCAACCATGTACCTCAAACAAGTTTCATATCATTCATGATATGCCTCAACCAACTACTATAAACCATGTGTCAATGTATCAAATATATGTACCAACAATGTATTATATCTCAACCAACATGTACCATACATCTAGGATGTTCCTCAAGGAATATATCAAACTCACAAGGTCATCCCTCAAGCCTTATCCACAATAACACCAAGATGCAACCTCATAACACATAGAACAACATAACTTTTACATCTCTGACTCACCTAATACCTCTGAAGATGATACAAAGACTTGTAGCTTTTCCTTATACCTCAAAAACCTAGCACAAACATCTTTCTTCACTTCTTTCTTGTCCTCGCATGACGAAGACTAATTGTCATGTGGGGCCTCACGTGATGTTCCCTAGGAAACCCGCGGGGGTGCCTTGCGGGACACTTGTTGTATGACCCATGAGGATGACCCTAATTAGGGTTTCCTCATATTTTTTAATCTTCTCTCTAATGCTGAGACTTTCGCTCTTCCTTTCCTTCCCTACCTCAGAAAATTCCATCACAAACCTTACCAATAAACCAAAACACTAGACCATAACATTCAGAAGATAGATATTCAATGTAAGTGTATGTCTAATGAATATCTCATGATGTGTATTTATACTTCTGGTAGGTAACCTCTTTCCTTATTTTTAGGGCCTCTATTACTTTCTTGTCACAACCACTTGACCCATTCATTAATTGACTTGTAACCAATTAGGGGCTTCTTTACCGATCTTTGGGGATTCTAACTTCACAAGGCCATATCTCCCTAACCATGAGGAACCACATGACGTACCACATATCACCAAAAACCACAAAATGAGTATTATCCATCTATGAGTGTCTCACCTGCATTTATGTTATCCTTCATGTCCATATTCCTCAACCAAATTTGGGTACCATAACCACACCTCTGGGGCTTCATGTAGACTTCATCAAATGCATCCAACACATCCACTGACATCAACCACTCCATCAATGACAACTAACTCACTATAAATCTCAATATCCAAGGGTTGACATCAATCTCTAAAGGTTGACATCAATCTCTGAGGGTTGACATCAATGACAACTAGTTTTCCAAACCAATTGTCCAACAAGATCTCCCTTTGGCATTGATGGCAACACTAACATTAATGGAAACACCAACATTGATGGCAACACCAACATTGATGGAAATAATGATGGAGATACCGATGATCCAATACTCATGCTTCCCCCTATGACCATTTCTCCTCATAAATGTTTCTCACTCTCCCCTTTTGACATCAATGCCAAAGGTTCTCTCTCCTTGGGGGTGCTCCCCATGTCTTCATGGATCTGTTATCTCTCTCTATATTTCCATGCCTTTGTTCTTTCTCTTCACATATTTCTCTCCTCATATTATTCTTCTCTTGTGAATTCCCCCGAAGTATACCTTTTTTGAACAATACTTCTTTGACTAGATGTGTTTGACTCTTACTCTTATGATCTTTCTCTTTCTCTTCCTTTGACATCATGGGAAATAGGATAATTCCCCCTATTGGTATGTCTACCCCTGTTTTTATGCTGCTAACTATTCCTTTATGGATATCTTTCTCTACAAGATGCTATGTAGATCAATGTATGGCTACATGTATATGTTTCCTTTCCTCTCTTTCAACACTTGCTAATTTTCCATTGTGCTTCCTCTTGTAATTCTTAGATATATAAAAATAATTCATTACTTGATTTCTTCATTCACTTGTGTTAGCACGTGGGAGTCTCATTTTGACTGCTAAGAGTGTAATCCTAGTACCCATCAAAGTATAAAATATAGATTTATAAAAGAGATAACAAATGGATGAAGGACTCTTAAGGTAATTTCATTCACAATTTACTCCAAGAAATACATACAAGAAAATGGATTTTTGAATAACTATATTCAAGGCTTTATAAAGAAAAGAAAAATACTTCTATTATCCAAAAGATCCCAACTCTTGGTACATACAACCAGAAATATATTAATGATGCATAAACAATGTAAACGTATAAGCCTCTATACATCCATTCGAACCTAAAAAATTAAATCAATATAAAAGGCTGGATCAACAAGAAAGAAAAAGAAAGAAAGGGAGGGCAACAAACTGCATATTAGTAGGCTACACCATTGGGCAATGGAGTCACACAAACATCTTGAAGTTAGAAGGCGGTTGAAGAGAATATCAGAAAAATGGATTATAAGATGGCAGATGGAAGAAATGATAAGTTAACATAAAGTAGATCATCCATTGAACAAATATCCTCTGTGCAAAACAAATGGGAAAGCTACTTGAATAAATACAATGAGTCATAGGCAATCACAACAAACCTTTTGTTGCTCAGGAATCTATAAATCAAATACAACCATTGATCCTAAAAAGATACAATTCATTCAAGTAAGATAGAAATTTAGATGAAAAACAAAGAGAAGACAATCTGATATAACTAATCTCATGAATCTTCAATGGAAAAAATGATGGTTACAAACAGGCTCTTAGGCTTACAAATCAACAACTAGAGTTGCGCCTTAAGATTTCTCCTCTCTTGGATCATGAATCCAACCCTTTCCTTCTCAAAATCCCTTTCATTTATAGTCAATGATATATATCTACCCTAAGGAGGTCGAAACCAAGGAGATACATAGGATCCTCCTTCATTTAGGAGTCTTGTTACAAAAGATTCCAACAAAAGTCAAACAAATTCCTATTTTTTGGGGATTTTTTTCATGATGATAAATTCCTTTTGAAACAGGTCATATTGATTTATTTGGATATGGAACACATGTCCCTCATGTCCAAAAAAATCCTAGGAGACCATTCGAGCCTTCCTTGACAAGTGGAAACCTCCAAACAAGGCGTATATCCAACAACTATGCAAAACAAAGAGTTTGCAGCCCCAGCTTGTAGCACACTGGTGCTTTAATTATATCTCTCTAATTACAAACTGGGTCCGACTGAAATTTGGAAAACAAATCAATGACATAATAATTATCCTCCACACAAAAGTTAAGAAAAACCCACATCGCCATTTTGTATTTATGATCAAATCTGTAAAAGAAACTGCTATAAGAAATCAGTTTGCAACAAAGTTCGCATCACCTGTCACCAGTGCGCAGCGCCAGTTTCTAGAGCTTCAAACAGGATGAAAACCCTCATGGGGTACCTGATGGTCCTAAGGATGATGTGGATGTTGATAAGTTCGAACGTGAGTGCCCACAACCTATCCAACCTACAACGCTCCTCCTTGACTAGTTTGCAGCGCCAACTCAAATATAGCTTGCACACTTAGAGGAGGTTGTTAGTTTATGGTATGACATAATCCTTCGAGAAATGGTTAAATGTAGGCTCTGAAAACCATAAATCCTCCTGTACATGATCAATCTTATGTGTTAACATCTGGCTCCATAGGGGATGGCATGCTCCCTGTAAGCTGCCAAAAACATGCAGTTCCAATGCCTTATCCATTCCATCTCTATCCACAAAACCTATATGCTTGGGAGCACCTCCACTCCTTATTGAAAACTGAAACATACTCACTGCAAATCAAATGCTTGCATAACAAGCTTTTTTATATACATCCCTACATTAATCTATCTAACTGAGCTTCTTTGCTTAATTGAAGTCATACTTCCAATGCAGCCATGAAAAGATCTGATTAATTGGAAAAATTCTTGATTTGGATCGGAAAAATAGAAGAATCCATGACATACAAAAGTGCAGTTCGAAAGGACAACAAACCCAATCTTCATTTGACAATAATGACTTGACATTTGTATTGCTTAAAGATTCTAGATAATCAACAATAGGGTAAATAAAGTCATAAATAAATACCTCTTCTTGTTTTTGTTCCAACTGAAAACTAAATTGCTTATGCTCATGCTTAGTTTAATAACTGCTACCAATTTCCTCCATGTGAAAAAATGAAAATTGTTGTTGACCACCTTCATTGTTCTCCAGTTCCATCTGATTAAATGAAAAATGATTTGCATGATTTGAATCTAGAGAAAAAATCTCTTCAGATCCATAATAATCGGAAATAATAATAGAAGGTAAATGTTCAATATCTTGATTATCATGAATAATCTCTTCTACACACATTGGTATTTCATGATTACCAACTCCTTTACACAACAAATAAAAGTTATGATAGCATTTTGGATAAAGTAAATCAGTTGAAAATTTCTCTTTACAAAACAAATGAAAGGTTGCATGAAATTGATTCAGTGAAGAAATAGAAGCAATTGGGAGTGATCTACACCAATCTCGAGCTGCGCCATCCAAAGAATATCTAAACAACTTAATCAATACATCTTCATGTACCACTTTCAGGTTAAGCATCCACTCATGAAAGTCTAATAAAAACTCAGCTGGCACTTCCCAATCCTCTCCTCTAAATATAGGAAGGCAACCTTCCCATTCACCTATATCAGGATCGGGATTCAGAAAACAAGATATATTTGTGAAATCAAAAAATGCATACCTCTGAGAAAGAATCTTGTCCATTTCAAATCAGTGGAGTCGTCGATAAATTCATCTATAATGAAGTTGGAGTCGCTAGGTATAAGATTGCAGTCAATCTTGTGTCTTGCTCCTGTCTACCATCAAGAGATGGATCTTCTCAATGTTGTTCTCTCAGGGACTATCTCTTCAACTTCACTCCCCGACAACAACGCTAAAATGTCAACACGTGGGAGTCACACTCTGACTGCTAAGAGTGTAATCCCAGTACCCATCAAAGTATAAAATATAGATTTATAAAAGAGATAACAAATGGATGAAGCACTCTTAAGGTAATGTCATTCAGAGTTTACTCCATGAAATACATACAAGCAAATGGGGTTTTGAATAACTTTAGTCAAGGATATAGAAATAAAGGAAAATGACTTCTATTATCCAAAAGATCCCAAGTCTTGGTACATACTACCAGAAATATATTACTGCTACATAAACAGTCTAAAAGTATAATCCTCTATACATCAATTCGAACCTAAAAAATTAAATAAATATTAAAGGGTGGATCAACAAGAAAGAAAAAACAATAAAGGTAGGGAAATAAACTGCATATCAGTAGGCTACACCATTGGGCAATGGAGTCACACAAACATCCTGAAGTTAGAAGGTAGTTGAAGATCGTATCAGAAAAATGGATTATAAGATGGCAGCTGGAAGAAATCATAAGTTAACATAAAGTATATCATCCATTGAACAATGATCCTCTCTGCAAAGAAAATGGGAAAGCTACTTGAATAAATACAATGAGTCATAGGCAATCACAAGCAACCCTTTGCTTCTCAAGAATCTATAAATCAAATACAACCATTGATCCTGAAAATCTACAATTCATTCAAGTAAGATAGAAATTCAGATGAACAACAAAGAAAACACAATCTGATTTAACTAATCTCATGAATCTTCAATGGCAAAAATGATGGTTACAAATAGGCCCTCAGGCTTACAAATCAACAACTAGAGCTGCTCCTCAAGATTTCTCCTCTCTTGGATCATGAATCCAACCCTTTCCTTATCAAAATCCATTTAATTTATAGTCAATCATCTATATCTACGATAAGGAGGTCGAAACCAAGGAGATACATAGGATCCTGCTTCATTTAGGAGTCTTGTTACAAAAGATTGCAACAAAAGCCTAACAAATTTCTATTTTTTTGAGATTTTGTTCATGATGATAAATGCCTTTTGAAAGAGATCATCCTGATTGATCTAGAGATGGAAAACATTTCCCTCGTGTCCAAAAAACTCCTAGGAGACTTCGAACCTTCCTTGACAAGTGGAAACCTCCAAACAAGGCTAATGTCCAACAACTATGCAAAACAAGGAGTTTGCAGTGCACTGGGGTTTTAATTATATCTCTTGAATTACATTCTAGGTCAGGCTAAATTTTTGACAACAGATCAATGACATAATCATTATCCTCCACAAAATATTTCAGAAAAACCCACATCATCATTTTGGATTTATGATCAAATCTGTAAAAGAAACTACTACAAGAAATGAGTTCGTAGTAGCCCCTGTCACCAGTTCGTAGTGCCAAAAGGAAAAATCATCCAAAACCACTTTCTCGAGCTTCAAAGAGGATGAAAACCCTCATGGAGTACCTGATGGTCCTAAGGCTACTGTGGATGTTGATAAGTCTGAACGTGAGTTCCTGCAACCTATCCAAGCTACAACGCTCCTCCTTAACTAGTTTGCAGCGCCAACTCAAATATAGCTTGCACACTTCGAGGAAGTTGTTAGTTGATGGTAGGACATAATCCTTGGAGAAATGGTTAAATGTAGGCTCTAAAAACCATAAATCCTCCTTTACACGATCAATATTATGTGTTAACAATACCCACGCACATCCATGTGGGAGATATTGATATAGTCGCGCATTCTATGTGTGGCTATCTCAATATTACCCATGTGCATGTGTGCGAGAACCACACTTTCTCTCGTGCATTCCCTCCTACCTAGTCATCAAAATGACTGTATGGCCCCCAACCCCAGCAAAAGCAGACCTAACCTATAAAAGAGGTTTTAACGAATTACCTAGCTCTCTCACAAGATGAATCTGGGTTCTAGGCTCTCATACCACTCAAAAACATCCAATAGAGACACTCGCAGACCTCGACATAGACATGTACAAATTAGGCGGCATTGGGGGCCCCACACCCATATATATTCCCCCTTCGTAAAATTCCTCATATTCGTTTGAGAGCCCACCAACTTTGTTTTTCACATCATTCACACCATCGAGATCCTTATTCAGTCACCTTCATAATGGTACCATTGGTTACTCATTTCATCACCCAACCCCAGGGGCCCCTTTTTTCACCCCGGGCACAGGTAAGCATACTTCTCGCACATTTGATTCTCAAATAACTGTCATATGTACTTCATCTTTAGATATGTTTCACACTGGGTATTTGGTTTTGACCATGCAGGGACTTCTCATCGGCCTCATTACCAGCTTCAGTCTGGGCCACCCCATGACCCCTTCAGGTATATGATCAAAAGTGACATACACTCATGCCCTCTACAAACAACTACATATCCTAGTAATACCCATTGAAATATATCCTTAGGATCCCCACACTTGGATCTACGGTACCATCACTTCCATTACATTCAAGTATTATCAATCAATAACATTCCCACCTCATGATTTTTACCACATATATTTACCCCTTGGCATATTGACACTCATGTTCTTCTATCCATTTGGCATGGGAGTCTTGGTAGTGTTACACCCGAGATTAATAACCTCATACTTCTTCCTCATCATCATGATAACCACCCCATTATGGACTCCCACATCACATTCTCAGTTACATTAAATGTACCTTTTCATTATCATTAACTATCATCCAACATCCATTTCCCATCTACAATTCCATCCTCCATCCATCTTCTAGTATAGAAACCCACAAATGGGTCCTCCACCCTTCATCAATTACATTCCCTACTTGCGCCCCACAAGGCCAATCCATACTTCATTGGGGAACCCATTTATGTATGTGTACTTTCAACCCAATTATTCTTTATTTATTTGGTAATTATATAAAGCACATTTCCAATTTTAGCAGGTAGAATAGATTTTTTCCATCTCAATCAATGGCGTCTTTTTCCTTGGCACATAAAAACCCATGTCTCCCTTGGTTGGGGAATTTCATTTTCGTCACCATTTTTGCAAAGCTATTCCTCTCATGGACAAATCTCAACTATCACCGACACCCTTGTCCCAAATATCTTTATTTTGACCTATCATCAACTTCTTTGTAGTCTCACCCATTCAAGACAGTTTACCTAATATCTGGTTGTCCTCTGACACTAGATCATGTTTTATGGTTGTTGCCATCATTCCATTTTCCACAACCAAGGGAAGTTTTTACATCCCATATATTTTGAGCTTCATCCATGTCACCAGTTCTTCCATACAATTCCTGATACCATTTTGATCAAATCAATGTCAAGAAGCCCTTTGCTTCTTGCAGTCCCAGCCCCTTTCTTGTCGACATCAACACATGTTTAAAGGAAGGTGGTGTTGGATTACTGAGAGGGGGGGTGAATCATTAATAGAGAAATTTAATCATTTTTAACCATAAAATGAAAGTGTTATATCAATGTAGCATTATCATCCAATAGTTGCAGAGTAAATAAGCAATGAACAAATGAGAAATCATACACATACACAGTACACCAGTGTTGTTACGCGAAAACCCAATTTGGGAGAAAACCACGTAATGATTTTTCTTATATGTCTTTAAGAATTGCATTCATTGGAAGCACGAACTTCCTTTGTTTTCCAACTTCAAATGGAAGGAGGCTGCAACCCCCTAGTTTCTCAGGATACAACCTGAGGGAAGCTCCAACTCCCCAATTCTCTAGCTACAACCCCCTATGCTCTTCGGCTACAACGAAAAGGTGGCTACAACCACCTATCCTTGCCCAATCCAACCACCCTGTCGTAGAAGTAGAATGATGAAACCACTGTCACACTATCACTGTGAGATATACTGTTGTAGACCTGTACCAATCAACCTGCACCAAACAACCTGTAACAACTTTTACTAATAACCTATGCCAACATGTACCATACATCAACTTGTACCTCAACCTGTACCATAGACAAATGCATCAACCATGCACCAAACCTGTACAAATAACATGTCACAATAACCTGTCCAAACAACCTATCACAACAACCAGTCTCATCAATCTTATCAACCAAATCAGATCTACTCACCAATATCAATCACCAAGACAACTCTCAACCATATGCACAATATCACCAAGATGTTCATGAACCAAGCATAACAAAACAACTCATAATCATCACCAAGATCAATATGTGCTTATAATAATATACCAAGACAAGTATGCTACATAATCCATAAACCATGTGTCAACAATACTACTAACAAGTGCCTCCAACCATGTACCAAGTATGTACCAATCATGCATCAACTACTCATTAACTATGAATCATCAAGATGTACCGACATCATCAACTATACACCTCATGTATGTGCCAACTCATCAACTACTTGTCTCAACCATGTACCCAACATGTACCTCGACCAAAAGCCCTCATCAATTTCATCATCCAAATCTGATTTGTAACTCTGTAATAGACCTGGTGTATATGATCACATACTTGCAAACCTTCCTTAACGTTATCAACAAGAGACTAGCATTTTCATCAAACTTTACTTTAGTCTCACATGACTAATTTTGATTTATTCAACAACCCTAACTTGCAATAATCATAACTATGTACCTGTAATAAATACCGATTTGAAAATGGTACACAATGTTCTTCAATGTCTTTTCTGCAATTCCTCCATATTTCACTACTTGGAACCTCTCAGAAAAGGAGTTATAGCAAAAATGACATACCTTATTGAATTCTGGCTTATTCTAGAGATTGAACTTGTAGAGAATGTCCCGCATGGAATATTTTATTTATAGATCTAAAACTGGTACACAACATACTAAAAAATGTACTATAACCAACACATTTGGTCTTAATTTGGATCTATTATAAATAAGTTATGATGTTTTTACCCGAAACACCTTTTTTAGACTAGTTTCAGGACTAGACACAAACCCTATTTTCCATGGATTGTAACTCTAAAACTCCAATGACCCACAAGCTGAAATGTTTATCACAAATACTTGAATATGTTTCCTCAACAACCTCCAGATCGCACGATTTGAATCATTATATAAAATAAGTTATTGCGAAAATGGTGAGATGGCCTGTAAATAACATACCTTAGAAAGAATCATCAAAAGAATTTATCCTCCCTTGAATTTCAGTCTTCTTTACTTCACCTTCCCTCTAAAATTCTCCTTAGATATCCTTTGGTTACCTCAATCACTTTTAGATATTCAACATGCTCATTTTTAATTAAAATGAGAGACTCTTGCCTCGTATTTATACTTTTATGTATCTTCCTCAAGGGGTTACCTTCTAACCATCTTAAACCACTTTCCGTATTTTAGGGCTAACCCACTTCTAACCACTTGTCCACTTAGTAATTTGTTCTTCAACTTTATTATTTAAATAATTTTTTTTTATCCACTTTGACTTGTAGTACACTCATCACTTCACTTTATTAGTTACCTTCTAAAATATCTTAAACCACTTTCCTTATTTTAGGGCTAACCCACTTCTAACCACTTGTCCACTTAGTAATTTCTCCATTAACTTTATTATTTAAATAATTTCTTTCATATCCACTTTGAATTATAGTACACTCGTCACTTTACTTTATTATTCAAATAATTTCTTCTTTGCAACCACTTTGACTACTTTGACCTTTTGGGCCTTCTAGATGACTCATGAGGGTTCTCCAACTTCACATGGCCATAACTCTCTAACCGTGAGGAGTTATGTGACATTCCACATATCACCAGAAATGGCATGACATGTAATATCCATATAGAATAGTCTTACCTTCAAATATATTAAAACTCATACCATTATACATCAGACAAACTTGGGTCCATTGCCTAAACCTTTGTGCTACCAGAATTCGCTACCAGACTTTCTTCAAGGGTTGAAATCAATGACAACCAACCCAAATAATCAACAAGTGGCAGTATCTTGTCTCTCATTCCACTATCAATTAGTAGTATTTGATGGCAAAAAAGGAGTCATTATTGATTTTTGATGTCGGTGATCCCCATAACATTCGATTCCAACAAAGTTTCATGTTACTGTGGGTCTTACTATCTGACCATTGCATTTTTCAGTAATCATTGAAGACCTCCAAAGTTGCAAGGACATCCATGCCTCTGATTTATTGACATATTTATTGATTAAGGTCCAATTCATTCTACATAATGATCATCTGTTTTTATTAATGCCCCCGAGGGCGATGCATACATCCACTTCATCAACAATTTTCAGTTACAAACATATTATTTTGGTTTCGAATGGGGCATGCTGGCCTCGTTTGTACACAAATTTCCATTTCAGTTTTCAGATAATGTTGGCATTATTTTGAATCCTCTTTTCCTCCAACGGGCCACTCTCACCGTCACTCTTACCAACAACTACAACTCTCTTATTCTTATGGCAATTTCAACAAAAAGAATCATTGATGTATTTTGGCTATACGTATTATTCTAACCTCACACATTAGGGGGCATCTATTATCTCCAAAAATATTCACATACAAATATAGACAATGGATGAAGAAACAATCGACACAAATACATCATACAACCAATAATTACAGGAGGATCACAATTAGGTTCTCCAGATAATCACAAAACTATGCAAAAAGATCCTTAATTTTCACACACATTCAACAGAAACAACGTGCACACATCTATGCAGGCTAAGACAACTACAACATGCATAGTACATGTTCTGTGCGACTGACAATCAAGCACCCTGCGTGGATGTGGAAATGACACATTAATGATTTTGGTAGGGCCTCAACCACTTCTTGGATGAAGTGGATCTCACTCATAACCTAAAATCCCCCTAAAATTCTACCTTAGGATCACTGAAAGGATGGGAGGTACCTCCAAAGGCCTCCCCATTCACATTTGGAACTAGTTGTGAATATCCATCCATCCTTCTATAAATAGAGGATCATTGTATGCAAAAAAGGAAGAATTTTATTGTAGTGTTATGTTTTTCAAATATTCTTGGAGAAGCCATTTGTTCTCTCAAGAATAGTTTGAGCAAGCATAGCAAAGCGAAACCTTCCCACTTGGGAATATTTTCCATACATTTCTTCACCATTTTCAAGTTAGAATAGGATATTAGAAGCTCTACCTTGAGTGATTCAAGAGCCCTCCCTTAGGAGGAATATGGGATTCACAAATCCCACATTTCTCCTCTTGGTGTTCTCAATTTCAGAAGACTATTGTCTATTGGGTAACAAATCTTTATGTTCAATGTCTTGCATCTCTAGTTGATAGTTTTTTAATTCATGTTTCTTTTATTATCATTTTATTTTTGTTTGATATATGTTTCATTCTTTGCAGGCCTACTAACATGCTAACCATTATTCTATGTTGTTTAGCTAGTTCAACTAAGCAATAAAGGGTCCTCTTTTTTCTCACCCAAGTTACAAAAGGAACCCAACACTCGATAAGGTTAATATGGTTAACTAAGAATTACATTGACCCCCCTCCATTGCAACAACTGTTGTGTGTTCAATTTTGCGAGACCGACAAATGACATCCAAGTTGTTTGAATAAAGTTATCATTTTGGGTGATCTTCTTTAGAGTTTCGGAAATGAGTCTTATATGTTCAATGAAAAATCAAGAACTATATTTTTCATTGCATACAACGAGATCAACTACTTCCACCACCACACAACAATGGCTAATAACAATTAAACGATTGGATGATCTAATAGCAACAAGACAAATTTAAAATCACGGTTTATAGATTCATGGGTGTGGCACACTTTTTGAGTGAAATTTGTCCACAATTTTGGTAGAGAACCTCCCCCCCCATAATGCCATTAAATGTGCGCACGATTTTTCTTTTGTTGTGTACTTGAAATGTAGAGTTTTGTTGAGTGTCGTCCTATTTTCTAGACGTGAATTTCAGATCCTAAAGAAATATTCAAGGAAGATCAATCGGTCCTTTATATATCCTTACATAGATATGGTGAGGGTCTCTACATTGGCAGTGGAGCTATTACTAAGGTTGGTAGCTCCAAGGTAGAGGGATTGTCAATGAACATTCCATGGATATGTGAGGGAGTTGGAGATGATGAATATATTTTTGGATTTCAACATGTCATCCTTCCAAACACAGAACATATTATTTATTTGATTTTCTTCATGCTTGTGATTCATGCAAGTTCAAAGAAGGATAGTTGCATTGGGACCTTCTTGACGCTTTTCCATACCACATTGGTGGCATGTACCCTTTATCTTTGAACAAATTTTGTGTCTCTTGAATGGATAGATGTTGTACATGTTGTACTTGCACATCCAAAGTTTGGTGTGTTCATGGATGCCACATTTGGTTCAGTAAAAAATGACAATGGGTTTCTTGAACTCGAGCTGCAAGTATTGAGTACAACGCGACAAGACAAAATGCCTTCCTATGGTTGAAACTGTACCCGAACTTCCTTCTGTATTTCAGCCATAACTATTGACTCATGCATCTATTTTACACATTCTTTATATTGTTGGAAAGGTCTTTCCGAGACATATAACTTCATAGCTATGCACTCTAATAAATTCCTCGCCATATTTCTGCATTTTGTAGGATTCAGACTTGGAACCTCGTGGACAACCCCGAGATAACATAACACCTCAACCACGAGTAGGGATGCCAAGAATACAATTCAATGAAGTTTGCAAGAATTATGAATTACTTAGTGTTTCAATTATGAGTTCAAATTCTTGAATTTAATTGTTTGTTTTGAGATTAATTTGAGATCACTCATTTGCTGTAGGTTAAATGGCACAAGATAACCAATGCTGAGAAAAGGTTGTACTCAACGTCCCCGCAATGCAATCTACAACCAATGACGTCAAAGAAGAAATAACAACAATGGTAGTAACGATAGAGGAGATGCAAATGCAATCAAACTCAAATGATTGAGGGAATATTCTAAACACCATAACTATTAGATTCCCCAATGTCTGAGCCTGTAGTTACATTAGAAGAAGGGTGCATCACGTCTGAAATCCATTACAACCCACCAACACTAGAAGATGAATTCAAAATGTAATTGTTGTCTTTGTTGCTCATCATCATAAAGGGAATAAGGACAAAATGTTGGGAAATGAAAGGTCACCGGAGTAGGTGGAAGGCCAAGGGTCATATTGAACCACAATAAATACTAGAATGAAACCCAAATAAAGGGGATTTTAGGCTCTTCAAACATTGTACAATTCTTAACTATTTTAGGAATACAGTGTCAACTAAAATTGGAGAGATTTCCTTAGAGTTTTAATGTAATATTTATGAAATTGTTAATATTGAGAAGCCCTCAGGAACAACTTTTGATAGAGAGAACAAGTTGCATGTGTGACTATTTTTGCTATGAACTATTTAAAGTAGAAAGTATGTTGTTCACATGGGTTGTAAAGACATGTTTGGTTATGGACTATTCTGATGCAAGCTATGTTACTCTTACTATTTGTTACTCTTTCGTATATTATATTACCTTGAGCACATGAGTTGTTTATGTGTGCATGGATATAGTTTAGAATTTTCTGGTTATGTTTATGTATGAAAGTGCCTCTAACTCTACACCTTCATGACAACTATTTGATTGGGGATTTTAGTAGGGATTAGTTTCATTACATCTCATGTGGTTATGATAATTTTCTCTTGGCTAGGCTAGGTTAGGCTTAGAGTAGATTAGACCTACATTTAGATAGTCTTCATCTACATCTTCTGTTTTCATAACCATCCATCTTTCATCTTCATGGGTGGATCGGGCCACAACTGGTAAAACCAAAATATGAATGGTTGTTAGGCCAGAATCTGGATGGGTTCCCTATTCCAAATGGTGAGAGGTCTAATTGAGACTTCTTACAGGGGAGAACCCCTTATTGTTATCATGCGAATTTAGACCCATCATCAAAGTGTTTTATTCTGTTTTTAGGGATAGATATGAAACATGAAGACGATGCATTGTATTTCTTGTATATTTAGTGAAGGCAGTAGTGATGAAAGTTGTATTGGGAAACACGATATTTAAAGAGTTTATCTCATACACATGAGGGAATGATTTGTTAATAACCTAGGGAATATAATTTGGGAGATTCAAGATCACTTTGAAGATCTCAATTTGATAAAGACACTAGTAATTACAAGTAGAGGAATGATGGACTTGTCTGACATAGCGATGGAGTTTACAATTCATGAATTATTAGTGGGAAAGTAAATGTGTACAAGGAGATGACACCTTGGATTATAGTATGAAAATAATCAACGTAAATATTGTATGAAGCAGACAATGCTAAAATATGAGAATAAGTATTGTATAAATATGACATGGGTACTAGAAGTATGCAATACAAATTTCCTAATTTGTTGTAGAATTTCAAAACTATTGTAGAATATGACAATGTTTGTAGAAGTAGTTATGGGCCTTGAAACTATGTACTACAAATCATGTTTAATTTCTCTTGGCTACAAAACTCCCCACATTAATGTTGCAGAACTAGGAGTAAAATACAATAGAAATGATCAAGAGGAACTTCTTTCTCACATGTAGAAGGAAATCCAAAATGAATGTTGAATAAGGAACATGTTGTTAGGTGGAATATAAAAGATTACACTATAAAAGAAGAATGATTGGGAAGAGTAGTTGGTCACAAGCGAGGAACTGAAAAGGAATGGATGTTGAAATAGTGGTAGTTGAGGAAGGCATCAGAAGACCATTTGGAAGCTTAAGGAAAGAAATTTAATAAGGAGGAATAAACACAACATGAATAATGAAAAGAGTCTAACTGTGGTGGATGCATACTTTTTGTAGTTGTAATGTTTAAAGGATTTATTCATTGTTTCACATGTTCTCAAATTTTATGTTTCCTTGTATTGTATTCATATTAGAGTTCGATGTGACTTACCCTAAACTATAGGTGGTGATGTTTATCTTCCTATTCCAAGTGGTATCAAAGCTTTGCAAGAGTAAATGTATGTGAATATAGGTGGTATCAATATTGTTGAGAATTATATCCTTGGTAGAACATTGGTTCTCTAATTGAAATAATCTTCCTTCAAATTCAGATTTGTAGAGGGGTCTTGGATCCCCTGTGTAGACAAAATGAATCTCACCTTTATTGTTGTGTAATGTTGTGGTGATTTTTCATCCCGTTGAATTTCATGTTCATTTACAATAGAAATTCTCAGTAATGATTTAAAAGTTTCATTGTTGAATACAATTCCATAGTGGTTTGAAGACCATGGGATATCATGACTATAGGGTACTAAATGTTTTCCCTTACAAATAATTGACATGACAATACCCAAGAATATATTGTTAACTAAACAAATATTATGTGCCAACCTTCTCTAGAAGTAAAATCCACTTCCAAACATGGATCAATTAGAAGAATGAAAGCTCAAGGATTTAATGTTATGAAGATTCCATGGTTGAATTCCAATCATAGAGCACAAGGAAATCCAACAATGGGTGTAATGAGATATTAATTCCTACATGTATATAGGTCATTCAAATATGGATTAAATTAATGTGAATATCAACTAATCCTGTACAAATTGCAATGGTTGCAATTTCTCCAACGATGGTATAAAACTTATACTTTCCATGAAGGAAATTATTTTAACACATGTAGAAGGCATATGTAGATAAGTGGGTGGGTGAGGAACTTCAATGAACAACTTTGATGATTGAAATGGAGGGCTGATAGCTTGGATAATTCAGCTAATACAATTTGCAGAGTCATGTTGTAGTTTAATTCTATGTAATTAATTGTGTTTTATTATTGTAATTTGTTTAGTGTCATGTATTAGTACTAGAGAGACTTATGAAATTGGAGTGGCTTTGTTTTGGAATGTTTTTAATGGAAATTGCAGGGAGGAATTATCTCTCTAGATAACCAAACAAATTATATCCCTGTTATAGAGGCTTTGGAGAGCATTAGAATATATGAATTAATCACTTGAGAACAATTTCCCTCATGCATGTATTTTGTTGCACAATCCTTCTTTAAATGTCACTTATCCTAGAAACATGCACATATTGCACTCTTTTTTGAATAAAATGAATTCATTTTCATGTTTAAATAAATGTGAGTGAACAATTTATTTTCTCAAATTGATATTTCCTTGTCTCTGCTTAAAACAAGTTAATTGTCATCAACATGCTTTGATTTCCAATGTATATGATCACATTCTCAAAGGACTTATGTTGTGTGTCAAACTCACTGAATAACATAAAAAAAATAAGAAGTAACTCTAGACCTTGAAAATGAAATAAAGAGAATGAATAAGAAGCCTCTTCAAGGTGGAAACCTCCTTTTACAATAGATCAAATGCACAATATGAGATGGTCTCTAAAAATAGATCTCTTGGTTATATATAGGAGTCAAATCATAGAATTATAACTAAAGGGTTCAGTCAGTCACTAAAGGGCATAGGCAACAAACAACAAATACATTGATATAGCAATAAAAATATAATAAACAATATCTATGGCTTAATATGCCCCTCCCTTTCAATAAAGTGTTTCCCTCAACACTTTATTAGTTATGGATGTTTCTACATGAAGAAGCCATCTTCTCATATTACCTCTTCTACTGGTAGGTTCTTCCATTAGATGAGGTGCAGAGTAATTTATCAATTCCATAGTTTCTTGATCCCCTTTTCAAGTAATATTTATGGTTCTAATATGATTTTTCATTCTTCATTAATATTTGGTAAAATATTGTAAATTAGGATCTTGTCCTTGATTACCTTCTTTAAGAAAGAAACATGGCATACTATATGTACACATGAATATGGAGGCAAGTCCCATTTGTAATCCATAACTTCAATCATGTGCAACACCTTATAGGTACCATAATACTTATGTTAGACTTGATTGACAATATTTTTATTCTTGAGGGACATTTGTTTGTATGGTTGTAGCCCCGAAAATACCCAATCCCCCACTTCAAGTTCCCTTTTGTTGCAATTTTCATTTACTTTTTATTTCATCCTATTTTGTGAGATATCTAAGTTGTTCGTCAATACTTGGAGAACCTCTTGTTGGTGCTCTATGTGTCCTTCCACTACTTGGACCTTTTCTCTCCCTCCCAATGGTGATGTGATGGATTGAGAATGATAGCCATAAAGTTCTATAAACGGGGACATTTTATGAAGTATGGAAGGTCGTGTTGTACCACCATTCTACCAAGGGAAATCAATTGACCTTTTTTTTTCTTATCAGATGCAAAAAAAACAAAAACATACCCTTCTAGATATTTATTCACAATCTCAATTTTCCCTTCGGATTGAGGATGGTAAGAGGATTTGTGAGCCAATTAAGTACCCAAACAAAAAAATAATTTAGTCCAAAAATTACTGGTGAAAATTTGATCTCTATCACTTACAATAATATTGGGGATTCTATTTATCTCCTAAACTTTCTCCATGAATGTTGTATCCATTTTACTTTCTTTAGAAGGATGAGAAAGAGAGAAAAACTAGGCATACTTTGTGACTCAATACACCACTATGATGATGACATTATTTCCTTTGGAGTTTGGTAGACTTGTAATAAAATCCATTGAGACCTCTTCCCAAGGATGACTTGGTATGGCTAATGTTTGTAGAAGACTTGGGTTCTTCATTATCTCTCCCTTGGTTTTTTGGAAAACCAACCATTCAACCACAAAAATTTTAATATCACTTTTAAGGCCTTCCTAGAAAAATCCCTCTTGATCATGTTGTAAGTTTTCAAGAACCCTAAATTTCCTCCTATATGAGAAGCGTGAAATTACAACATGAACTTCTATTTAAGTTGGGAAATATTACATAAATATAGTCAATATGAATACCATAGTGAATCATTCTTCCACAAAAAATTATCTAATGTACTAAGGTCATCTTGTAGTTGTTGAATGATATTGCATCCCTTTTGATATTTCCTCCATTTTATCCTTTCTTCTTCTACCCAATCGGATTGAAAAATGGAAATAACATAAAGTAATCCCTCTATGTCTTCATCTTTCCTTGAAAGTGAATTTACAGCCAAATTTTGTATTCATTTTTTGCAGATAATTTCAAAGTCATAATGTAGCATCTTTATAACCCATTTATTTTTCTCTTCTAAAGATAATTGTTGTTATAGTAATTACTAAGACTATCATGATATATTTTTAACTTGAAGTGTATTCCTATTACATAAGGGAAATATTTATTAATTGCATGTAGTATGGTCGCAGTCTTCCACAGAAGGCCATTTTCCATTCCCCCAAGCAGAATTTTAATCCCTTTTTGCAAATCCTATAGCTAAAAATACAATTTTTCCACATATACACACCTTGCCTACTATACATCATGCGTATATGCAGGTTGCACCATTACATCCTGTGTACATTGGGAAATGTGCCCAAAAATGAAAAATGGTGTCGGGTTTCCATGTCACGATATGACATCAATTGGTGGAGGCCCAGCTGGAAGGAAATTAGTTTCTTGGTTCCGAACCGTGCCAACATAGAAGTCTGTAACTTATTCACTTTTGTTGATTACATATTAATAGAAATACTCTTTTCTTGTCCAATTGATACCTTGCAAATATTTGAATTATTATTCATGGGTGTATTTGTTATGAATGTTAATGGATTATGATATTGAATGTGCTAACATTATATATTAACACCATATGCTTTTTTTTCTTGGTTGTTGAGGACTAGTTGCAGGTATATTTCTTTGGGTCAAGTGCTCAACAATGGACTTCATCGAACGTCTGGATGAGGTAGGCCTTTTATCTTGTCTTGCTAGCATATTTTTTTATATAGCATACTTGAGAATAGAGTTGATTTCTGTAGTAATTTCTATCTGTTGTGGTTTTACCCTAGCCATAGAGAGATTTTCCTCGTAACAAAATTGGCGACCATATTGTGGAGTGAATCTTCTTTTTTCAGGGTTTGGAGTGTTTTTCTCCTTAGATTTCTCTCATTCATATTGTTTTTCTTGTTGTATCTTTGCTTGAAAACATATGTTCACTCCGGGTCTGAGTCTTTCAACCTTCTCCTTAGCCTAGTTGTGTTTTTGACACATATAAGCGAGTTTTTTCTTAACAATCGCATACATACGAGTGTTGCCCTTCTGCAAGCTGTGTACATATGTGCTTTTCCCTTGAACAATCACGTACATCAACCTCTTTTGCTTGTTTGTTGGGTTTGGTGGTTGCTGGGTAGATTTTGATGATTGCTGAGTCTTCTTGGGTCTTTGTAGTGACTGTTAAGTGTTTGTGGGATGGTAGGAAACCTATCTTTGGTTGAATTTTTGGGTGGTACCTTTCGCATAATATTCTCATTTTGATTGTCCTTGTACATTGGGCTGGGTGTTTTTCTCCTCAGTATCCTACTTGAGTTGTCTCTTTCTACACAAAGTAGAGTCTTTATATATCAAGTTGTTGTTCAGTGCATGCATTTTCATTTTTCTTATATTGAAAATACAAAAACTTTAGGCATTTTACATTGATTTGGCATTTTGATCTTTTGAGTCTTTTTCATTTAGCTTAGTGCATGTAAAGAAAGATTACATTTTTATTCAGAATTGTAGAATTGAATTGAAAATTGCACTATTAGGAGGCATATCATTCATTGGAAATTGAAGTTAGGACTTTGCATTGTATTCATATTTACTTTACTTGCTGAGTCATAACATTACTAGTTTCACAACTGCACCTTTTGAGTAAACACAACCATAAAAATTGACGCTATAATTTAAAATTGATTAGTAACGATTTTATTCTCTAGGGTGCACAAACTAGCTTAAGATTTAGTGCCTTGGAATAGGATTTTGTGAGTAAACGTCTCCAAGGCTATTAAATCAATATATGTGTCTGACCAAGGGAGTGGAGAAATCCATTGTATAATTGATAATATCATGAGGCTAAACTTACATTGTATTTAATCATGGGGCCACACGAGGTCAGTTGAAGGGATATCCCCCTGATACCTTCTTAGCGTCAATGATATTCCTGGGGATCTTGCTAGTGCCCTTACCTCCATGATACGTGGTGCTTTCAAGGTTTCAGACTTTGCTAACTTGCCCATACAGTGGAACTGATTTATGATTTCTCACCTGTGCATTGGTTATACAATGGTTTCTTAGTTTCTTGAATTAGGTGACATATAGGTTACTTGCAGTGGTTATTCTGCAGGTACCCTAGGTCAAATAAGGGTCAGACAACAAACAAACTTTATGGAGGATTACCTCTCCGAGGGGATCTGACCGACTGGTTGTTAAGCCCACGAGGGCCCTTATAACTGATTTTGTTACCTTCGATCTTTAGCAGGGAGTCTGAGGCCCCTCTTGGGCGAGGCATAGCTACTTTAGGGAGGGAGGCCCCTTTCAACCACTTTATCTTGTTTGTGTGCATATTGGTCATTTGATTATGTTTGGTGTGCTCTTTGATCACTAGTTGGCCTTAGAATTTTATAGTGAGTTTTCATTATCATGGATATTGGAGCTCCTTTGGNCCCCCCCCCCCCCATGATGTTCACTCATTTCATGGGGGAAAATCCGTCCTCTTTTCATAATGGTATGAAAAATTATGACACTCAGTCCATGCCTTGGGTCTCTAATCATTTTCTTGTTGATATGACAAATGTTCCTTCACCCTTTCCATCCTCTCCCTGACCCACTTATATGAATTTCCCTCATCCAAGTCTTACTGTGGGAGGTTTGAACCTCCACTCTTATGGATCCAGTCCTAGATATGTTTTTTCAGGTGCCAGTACTCAGATGGGTGGTTATTCTACTAATTACACCCCATCTGTGTATCCTTCATTCACCATGCCAGTTCCTACAAACACTTTTCCCATGATGGGTCCCCATATATCCTCGAGTCTTTCATACGGGGATAATTAGTTTTACAGTTCGGGCTACTCTCTTCATGGAACCCCTTGACATGGGGGAAACATATATCTTCACTTGAATAATCCCTACCATACTTTTGTCTCTTCACATACATATGCTTCAGTGATGATGCTTATACAAACCTCTATGGATCATATAGGCGGAGGATACTATCCTTCCGAACAGGGACATGGTGTAAACGAAGACCCTTCCTGGCCTGCAATGTTTCAAAACCAATATTTCCATTGACCTTGGTATCAAATTCCACAACCCATCATCACTAGTCTAGTCACTGCCAATCATACTAGAGACCCATCACCAACCCCTGCTAGTCATGTTGGAGATTGGTCAACAACCTCTACAAGTCATGTTGAAGACCCGCAACCAGTCGCTGCTAGTCATGCTGGGGGCATCACTTTGGTTGCCATGAGTCATATCGATGTCACATATCCAACCTATATACATCATGTGGGAGATGACTCTCCAACCTCTTCCAATCATGTTGAGAGGATGTCACCAACCATTGTAAATGAAGCTAGGGGCATTCATCTGATTGAGAAGCCTAGACATCTTAGACGTAAGCCTAAATTCCTTTACAATATTTGCGAAGGAAATCACCTTACTTGTTTGTGTCCTGCTACTGCTGGGATACCCGAAGCATGGGGCTCACCTAAGGGCCCTTCGGGTTCTGAGGTGTCTCTAGTTTCCCCACACCCTGTTTCTCCTTTTATACCATCATGCTGATGCAATCCTCCCCTGATCACACCCTCATTGTCGAAGGTGATGTGTATCCTATCCATGTTCTCATGCATCCTATTCAACCTGAAGTTGAAGAAGTGGGCGTACCAGTGCAATCTTTGGTCAATCCAACTCTCCTATTGGAGAGTGATGCGTGCTTCAACCATGTTGTCAACATTTATGATACTGCACCTTATGAACAAGAGAGAGTCTTACTCTCACTTCAAGTCCTGGAGAAGTTTCCTTTGATTGGGATGGTCTTGTGGGGTATCCAATGCCTCCACATATGTCCTTTCAAGTAAGAGACATTATCTGATATATCACATATATGATAACCTATGCTAGCACTTTATCCTCCTTGACTTGGAGAGCTTTGGGTTTTCCCAAGCTTGTGTCAGCTATTCGTAAGATACTGACAATCCAAAAAAGTACAACATGAGAGCCTTGGTCTCCCCCGTGACATGTCGCCTAGAAACTCCCAAGCGAGTTTGATTTAACCTCTTTTTGGACTCGTCTAAAAAGTGAAAATATTGCCGAGTGAATTTATCGCTTTCACACTCGTTAAATTGGACTTGAAAGGTTGTGAGTCTTAATATTTTTTTGACTCGTTTTCAAAAGTGAAAAGATTTCCGAGCGAACTTGTCTCTTTCACACTCGTAAATTGGATTTGAAAGGACGTCTATTTGGTACATGTTTACCCCTTTTTCACAACAAGTAGACTAATATTATGAAAAAGGACATTTTTTGGTGTTAAGTTGTGATTGCATCTCATGCCCTTGCTTGCAGTATTGAGCCTATAGTTAGTTCTCGCTTTGCGTTATTAATCATTTACCTCAATAGTTTTGCATCATCAACCAAGTAGAGCCTCATTTATATCTTTCACAATTTGACACCCTATACCCAGGAGGGAACATTACCCTGAGTGTCCATATCCCACATGCACCTCCTTGCATTGATCATAGATATGTTCCATTACTGGAACTAGTTTTTCTTAGTTGCGACACTCATTTCCTCCTATGTATCATAACATTTATTTGACTACGAAAAAACAAAAAAAGACAGGTGGGAAGGGAATATTATCTTATATTGGAAGCAATCGTGTCGCCTTTGAATAGAGCACAAAGTTATTGAGTCCACTTGTCATCATAATTTTGGGTTTAACATGGCCTTAGGAAGATTATCTCGTTACAGAGAGTTTTCTCTCCTGACTGGTTACTCTTCCAGACCCTATGGAGAATTTGATTGATGCCTCTTGCATCTCATGGTTTCATCATTGAGTCTATTCTTCTAGAGTCTTCCATATGTCTCATGCTCTTGTTCAAAGGAATCTATCTATCAACCTGTGTCGGCCATTCCTCAGAACTCTTGAATTTTCATGTCGGCCATACCCTCAGTTTGTCTCATAATCACATGATGCTATAGTCCTATTACACACCCTGGTCCTACTTTCATCATTGGTAGGTAACCTTGAACCCAACAATTGACATTTTATCATTGGTCATTGACTGGATGGTTTCCCTTGTGTTGGACGACAATACATCTATTCACACATTGGGATTTGTGTAGTGTCTTGGATTCCATTAGCCTTATTGGTGGTTTCCTCGCCTTTGTCAACAATTTTCCTCATTAGCTGCTATTAAGAGGGTCTTTTTTATGTACCACTTGCACTTGGAACATGTGAAAGATGGACATGGTCGTTGGTTCGTGAACATGTTCTTCGTCTAATTTCCTCCAAATCATGAATCTCCTTCTTTGTACCTTGTGCTAAATGATGAGAGGTGCCTTAATTATCTCCTTTCATTGGGTCTCCTTCCATCAACTTCAACTCATCTATTCTAGAAACGAGGCCTAGAGTCCTATGAGTACCTTGAGGCTTGGAGTCATTAGTGGCAGGTTCTCTCGCCATTGACAATTGGGAATACATCAATGTCTCATGATCGATGGATTCTTCAAGTGTTCGACCCCGAATCATTTATTCACACTTGTAAGAATGTACTCGGTTCTTTTATACCTTCTTTCATCATCGGTAGGATTTCTCGCATTTGTTAACAATATACCTCAATGACCGATAATCAAACGAAGTCTCATTGTGTTCGACCTCAACTCGTTTATTCACACAATGTAAACTTGCACCTTTGGCAGATTGTGTAGAAGACTTGAAGACATCAGTATGTGGCCGCATATTTCCTGAGTTGTTGCTTCCTTTTCATTGGACCAATACCTATGTGACTTCAGTGATCATGGGAGATCAGATTGTACTCCATTGTATACAGATATCTTCAGATTGATTTTGAGACTGGTTCTACTGGGCCTTGTTCATGACTATGACAGCCATTGGCACACAACCGTACTTGTATTTTTCTATTCATGGCCATGGAAAGTTGTTTGGTATATTTTCACATGGATCTGTAGTGTAATTTAAATTGGCATCCATGTATGCAAAGTCAATACAGATTGTAATGAGCAACTAGTTCTTCTAGCTGGGTCCCCATTATTCCACTTCTGGGTTTTTTATAATGTATTTCGGCCATCACAAATACTCCTCTAACCTCACACATTAGGGGTCATCTGTTATAGCAAGATTTTCCTTATGCCCCATGCAGTCTTGCACAGAAGGCCTTTTTCCATTCCCCCATGCAGACTTTTAATCCCTTTTTCCAAATCCCAGAGCTAAAAATACAATTTTTCCACATATACGCACCTTGCCTACTATACAACATGCGTATACGCAGGTTGCACAACTACAACCCATGTACATCGGGAAATGTGCCCTGAAATGAAAAATGGTGTCAAGTTTCCATGTCATGATAGGAGATCAATGATCCTTGGCCTTCCATATACTGGAAACGTTCCAACTCGGCCCTTCAGTTCCACTTGAAGGCTATAAATGGGCCAATTCCAAGCTATGGAAAGATGAGAAAGAATTCAAATTTGAGAGCAAAGTTACTCTGGAGGAATTATTCACTTCACATTGAGTCTGCATCCCTTTTTCCTTTAAGTGTGAACACAATTTTCAACCCCCAAGCTCTTCCCTTATTGATTGAGAACTTCATTGTCTCTCTTCTATGAGCTTGCCATTGGTGGAGGATTGAAGTGGTGGAGGCCCAACTAGAAGGAACTTTGTTTCTCGGTTCTGAATCGCGCTGACACATAATTCTGTAACTTATTCACTTATGCTAATTACATCTTAATAGAAATACTCTTTTCTCGTCCAATTGATATCTTACAAATATTTGAATTATTATTCCATGGCCGTATTTGTTATGAATGTTAATGGATTATTCTATTGAATGTGCTAACATTATATATTATCACCATATGCTTTCTTTGCTTGGTTGTTGAGGACTAGTTGCAGGTATATTTCTTTGGGTCGAGTGCTCAACGATGGACTTCATTGAACGTCTGGATGAGGTAGGCCTTTTATCTGGTCTTGCTAGCATATTCGTGTATATAACATACTTGAGAATATAGTTGATTTCTGCAGTCATTTTCGTCTGTTGTGGTTTTCCCCTATCCATAGAGAAATTTTCCTCATAACAACCAAATCAGATTGAAAAATGGAAATAACACAAAGTAATCCCTCTGTGTCTTCATCTTTCCTTGAAATTGGATCTACCACCAAATTTTGTATTCATTTTTTGCATATAATTTCAAAGTCATAACGTACCATCTTTATAACCCATTTATTTTTCTCTTCTAAAAATAATTGTTGTTATAGTAATTACTAAGACTATCATGATCCATTTTTAACTTGAAGTGTATTCCTATTACATAAGGGAAATATTTATTAATTGCATGTAGTATGTCCAACATTTACATTTAATAGTTGGGTTTTAGTAAGTTCTTTTCTTTAACTTGTTTTCTTTTAAAGGAAATGGGTCTTCCTTATTCCATTAAAAATACACCAAAACCATGCCCATGGAATCACACTTGACAATAAAGGTTTTTTTGAAGTCAGGTGTGGATGGATCGGGTTTCTCTACAAAGCCTCGTTAAGTTTTTTAAATTTTTTGGTTACTTATTGATTCCAAGAAAATGACTCCTCTTTCAATAATTTTATTATAGGTGAAGTGGTTTGGCTATAATTCCTGACAAAATTTCACTAATAACCCATGAAGTCTAAGAATCCTCTAAGATTCTTCAAGGTTTTTGGAATTGGCCATCCAATCATAGCTTTCAGTTTTTTAGGGTCCACTTTGAGGCCTTCATGAGATATGACTCAAATAATCCACTTCCTAAGCCCCAAAAGAACAGTTGGAAGTCTATGCATATAGTTTTTTGTCCTCCAATAGTTTTAAGACCATGTCAACATGTTGTACATATGTTCTTCTCAATATTTGTTGTAGATTAATATATCATCAAAAACTATTAACAAAATTTTTATGAAGAAGTTTTTGAAAATAGAATTGATCAAGATTTGAAATGTGTGGAAGGTGCTTTAGTAAGGCCAAATGACATCTCCAAAAACTCGTAATCACCTTCATGTGTTATAAAGTTTGTTTTGGTAATGTCTTATTGCCTCATTTTGATTTGGTGATATTTAAAATGGACATCCAACTTGCTAAAGAAAATTTCTCACTACAATTCATCAGATAATTCATTGATGACAAGAATAGTAAACTTATATTTAATGGTAATCTTCTTGAGCTCTCTATAATATAGACACATATATGGTGGTACACTTCCCAGTTGCAAATGAATAACATGGTCTTGAATTTGAATGGGTGGAAGACGTTTAGGTGTCTCTGAAAAGACATTGGGATGATCATTGTTAACTTTTGGGAGATGCACAAGAATAAATGGTCTATATGTTTGAACATCTAGTGAGAACAATTATGCAATTATACCATGGTGTTTATTTTTAAAAAAATTCTTCATATTGTTAAGGATTATCACTTTATATGGTTTCCCTTGGATACCTATGAGTTCAATTTCCTTTTCTTCTAAGGAAAAAAGTCATTAAAAGTTCCTAAAAATTAAGAGCCATTGCTTGTAATAATTGTAAGCATTGGACTCCTAATACAAGATCAAAACAAGCGATTTTGATTGTGATCGTTCGATTCTCTAGTAAATAGTCCCCCATAGTGAGATCAATACTATAGCACTTCCCTAGAAAATTTATGGTTCACACATCTGCAATAATTAATTGAAAATCAAGTATTGGATATATAAAGCGATCAAGAAGTTTGGTTAATTTTCAATTAATGAAGTTATGGGTACTACTATAATAAATCAACACTATTACCTTTTTATTTTTTATATATCATTCTATCTTGAGACTTTGAGGAGTGTTGATGCAAATTAATGCATGGTAATATATGCTTGGAGTAGTCTCTTCTAGTTATAGATCTTGCAACAGTTCTGATTCTTGATCTTCTTCCCCTTCATAGTCTATATAGAATAGTTTACTCTCACTACACATATGCCCCTTACTATACTTTATATCAAAGTTGAAACATAGTCCCTTTGCTCTTATTTCATCCATTTGTTGAGGTGTCAACCTTGTAGGTTGAGTGAGGTTAGGAGATGGAACATGGTGCTCTTTATAGTTGTCAGTGGTCAACCTTAGAGTAGCCATATTTTTACTTTCAAATTTCCTTACCACATTGAAATCATGCTCTAGATAATTTAGGTTCCAAGAGACACACTTCATCTTGAATTCTCTCCTTTAAAGTGCTCATAAAGAGATCTAACAAATTGTCCTCTAGAATTTTCTTTAATTTAGGACTCATCTTTAGAAATTGATGAATGTGCTATGTAACTGTAGCTCTTTCTCAAAGATTTATCAGTTGATTAATGAATGTGTTTCTCTCAATTTCTCCATAATGTTATATAAATTCATTCATAAAAGTGGACCAAGAGACAATAGAATATTTTTTCATTCTCAAAGCCATTGGTACTAGGAAAATTGATTAGGATCTAAATACAAGTATGAAATAGTTAAATTTTGTAAAATTAGAACTCAGTGTAAATTAAAGAATTGTTACATCTACAATGTCCATGACATATGATCTCTACTAGAAAACTTCCTCATCAATCTTGAGAATTAAGTAGTTCCTTGGTTCTTAGTTGAACCCTTGATGATGCAAATATTGGAGTGATGAATGATCATGATTATAGGACTTAATATCTCTATTCTCCAAATGTGTTAAAATATTTCCCATATGTGATTAGGGTTCAAAACTTTTGTTGTCCTTATTTTCATGATTTTCTTGGGTCACAATATCAAATTCAGGGAACCTCTCATCTAGGGTACATAATATCACGACTTCCATGAAATGTTGTAATCATTCCATCTTTCGATCCATAAATGTTTCCATTTTATATTCAACTTCCATATTTTGATTCATTATTTTTTCATTTTTATATCCATTTTGTCCTTTGAAATATTTCTTCTGAATGTGCCAAATTAACATTTTTCAACTCATTATCACCCATGTCATTCAATTAGTTCCTCGGTCGCGATACCAAGTGTTGAGTTGAGAAAAAGGTACAAATATCCTCCTTATTACCATGGTTTATGATATATTCTTGATTGACTTTTCTATTAATTAGAAGTAATTAGGAAAGAAAATGATTAAAAATTATTCTAGAAATGTTATTAAGTGATATTAGATAATCTCTGAATTTTAGTTTGAATTGTTTGCTTTTATTGCAGAAAATGGACAATTGATGTTACCTCAAGATAATTAAAGAGATCCTAAAGATACATAAGCTATTGAAGATTGAAGGATTCAGGCATAAAGCGGTTTAGAAGAAGATTGAATCTTTATTTTGTAATCTTTATAAATAGAAAAAGAAATCATGAGGATCTCTCGATCCTCAAGATAGCTTAATTTACCCATGTCATTGTAATATATAGAGGCGGATGAACAATAGAGAGATAATCGAGGAAATTCAATCAAACACTGAGATCTTTGAAGTATTCTATACACTAGTCCATTGTAAATGATTCACGAGTTATGGAATTAATGAAAGCATTGAGCATTTTGATCATCTTTGAGTACTGAGTTTTTTGTAGCAGTACCTTATGAAGATCGTGGGCCCAGTCGAAAGGAGTTACAGTCTCATATGTAATTGTATCAATTTTATTTCAATTATGTTATTTAAATTCCTTTGCAACAATTAAGATAAACTCATGTGTGTGTTGATTATTTTATGAATTGGTTATGTTGTTCATTTGCAGACGATAGATGTTTCATTTAAAGAATTTTTTTTTTTTGACAGAAATGCTTATGGATTATATTAATGGGGTGGACTAGCCACAGATTCGATTACAAAATGGCCTCGAATTTCTTCAGGCCTGTCTTTCTGAACCATTCTACGTATATAGCTAAAGACTTGTGAGCTGAACTAGTTCCTGTACGCCTTCTAAAAGAACTGGAAGTTTAAATGTTGAAACTCCAGTCACTGTTTCAGCATAAGTCTCAGCACTGTTTCAGCATGTGTCTCAACACTATTTCAGCATTGTTACAGCGGTGTTTCAGCATATGTTCCAGCACTGTGTTTCAGCATATGTTCCAGCACTGTGTTTCAGCATCTGTTCCAACACTGTGTTTCAGCAAATGTTCCAGCCCTGTTTCAGCTGAAAGATTCCTGGTAAATCATAGGGCCAATCCTAAGTGAGCTAAAATAGAAATAACTTGTGAGCTTGGAAAACCCAACTATTTCAGTGACCCGGTTCGACTGCAGGTCATTACATCCTTTCTGACTTGAAGGTTTTTTTTTTTCCTTTTTGGCACGGTCTGCCATTCTTTGCTTTGATGAGATTGGATTTCCTTCGGACTTGGGGGGCCTTCTTCATCAGTTAAGTCAGGGCCTTCTTCATCTGCTAAGTYGGCCCAGCTTGAGATMTGGTGTTCGGGCTGAGAAGTGCCTGGMAATCTGGTTGGATCAGTTTCTGCMTGGGCCTTCCCCATGGGCTTTTTAGGGGAAGGGGGCTCTTKCTCTTGAACATAGGTGACTTGTTCCGTTTTCTGTGGTACAATCTATGTATCTTCCTCTCTAGAGGTATCATTAGYCGGTTCTATGCTTTGATGCTCAGGAAGAGATCCTACCCACCATGTGGGTTTGCGTTGGATCTTTGAGTTCTTCTTTTTCTCAGGGAGTTTTTGACATTTGCTGGCTAAGTGCCCTGTTTCAAGACAACTTCTGCACCTGAAATGAAGATTCTCATAGTCGAGCTTCTGCGTCCAAGAATAATTAATCCCTTGAAGAGTGATTTGCGCTGGGAATCCTTCACTGAAATCCATCTCTACACAGATCCGTGCATAGGTAGTGAAGCCACATTTAGTTTCCGGACTGCTACTATGAAACTTGCCAAGAGCATTTCCAATATGGCTAAGAGAGGAGTCACCCCAAAAATGAATAGGTAGACTAGGGATCCTTACCCACACGGGGGACGTAGGGATGGAAGCTGAGGAGGGGTTGAAAGAAGGGGTCCAGAGCTGCATAGACAGACCCGACCTGCCCCAGAACCAAGGCCCAGAACTGTAGATCAAATCTCTATCCTTAGCAGAGGAAAAAATCACTACGAAGAAACCTTTTACACACGGGTGAACATGAGCTTTGAAATCGAGGAGAGGAGTCCATTCTGAAGCAATCCAAGAATACAGATCCACCAGGCGAGGCCAGAAGCCTTTAAACCTGCAAAACAGAGCATTAGATCTAAAAAAACCTTCCCGATCCGCCGCTTCCTGAGGAACAGGGATCATTGGATCTGGAGCTTCACGGACCACATGGGAAAATCCAGAAGAGTGGCCTTGGAACGTGTCTTTGAAGGAGGTCGGAGAGGGTATCAACGACGCAGCCGAGGACGTGCCTGTCGCTGCTGCTGGAGACGGCTGAATGGAGGAGGGAGGAGCTCCAGACGAGGAGCCGGAGGGGTCGCCCGAGTGTCTAATGGAGGAGCGCCTGGAGGGAGAGCTTGGGTGAGGGTAGAGCTCTCACGCAGAGGTGCGCAGAGCTACAGAGGAGGCCACCGCCATCCAGCTCGTAAACCCTAACTCAAATCAAGTGATATTGTTATTCACTGTTCCTAGGGAAATTTTAGAAAAACGTTTCATTTGAAGATTGTTGATTGTTGTTCTATTTCTAATTACTGTTAGTTTATCATTTGAGAATTCCTTTCATTTTCACATTTGTTGTTCCTTTCGCTTAATTTGCACTTGTTGTTCCTTCTTAGATATACAGTAATTCACTGTTCATTTCTAGCAGGTTAAATAATCATTGATAGATTGATTTGTTAAGTATTTTCACAGATTAAATTACTATTTCTTAGTTAGATGAATTCAACAAATTAATTAGTGTCTTTGATTCACAGTGTGTTATTGATTAGATTACAATTCTGTTGAGTGAGTTATGAGTTTCAAAGTTTTTAATGAATAAGTGAAGAACTTGATTATTACAGTAATTCAGATAGACTTAGATTTTCTTTAATTGAATTATCTAGATGATTTAAAACCTCTACAACTATCTGCATAGACTTTGCTGATATTCTTGAAAGAGAAGACGAATCCTTGGTTGATAAATTAATGTCAGACTGAGGTTATTTTTAGGACATCTTTAGAGCCCAACATTTTGGTGCCGTTGTCAGGGAGAATGTCAAATATAGAATAGGTTGCATCTCTGAAGGATGAGGTATTGAAAATGGAAGGTAAGAACCTACGTAGGCAACAAGTAAAATGCTTGTGCCAACACCTACCTTCAACTGATGAATAGAGGTTATATAGGTGCATAGAATTTGTGTCCATGTGTATGACTAGGAAGAAAGAACCTGAAAAATTAAAATCCCCACCAAAAACTAAAAAATCCCAGGGCCTGGTGCCCTATGGAAGGAGCACTTTCATAGACAAAATCATTCGAAAAGTTGAATCTCAAGCCTCGGTTGGACCTCGAAAAGTTTCTACCCGAATCCCTCAAGCAACAAATTCACCAAATGCAGCTCATGCTGAGGTTGATAGTGGAACTGAAGGGACTAAACAAAGTTTCCAAAATACACATTATCCACCTCTCAGTCCTATAGATGAGGGAAATTATTGTAATTTTAAATAAGGAGAAGGGGAAGATAGTGGAATTGCTGAGGCAAATCCACCACTACCTGAACCTGAATCTCCTGTGACTCTGATAGGAGAAGGAACACCTGAAATCCCAGATATAGGTAGCGCAATAAAATCTCCTAGGGAACCAAGTAATCAACCATCCCGAATAGAAAACCCATACCAAGAAATCCCTGAAGGCTATTGGAATATTTTCAACCAAATGGTGTAGCCAAACCAACCATGAACCTAGACTTCCACTTTGGAATATCCTATAGTTGATCCAGTTGCTAATGCCCCAATGAAATCCAATCCACTACAAAATCTTCCAACATTCAACAGATTGATCTAAGAGGACCCTGATACATTCTTATTCGATTTTGATGTCATGTGTAGAGGCTATGACTACACCTTTGAACCCCAGAAACTAAAACTATTTCCTTCCACCTTGAAAGGAGAAGGTTTATGATGGTTTATTGGATTAGGGGGAGGAACTATAAATTCTCGATATGAAATAAAATAATCCTTCCTTACGAAATGCCAAGACTACTATAGAAACAGGGATTTAAAGGATGAAATCTTTAAAATGGATGCAAGAGAAAATGAAACGTTAGAAGAATATGTTGAAAGATTTAAATATAACCTACAGAGATCACCTTATGGTACATTACCAGGTGAGGTACTTAAAGCCACTCCGATAAAAGGTATGAAGGATAAATGGGTAGAAACATTTAATTTAATGGGAAAAGGTGATATTTATCAAGAAACATACGATGACATTGTCCAATTGTGCATCAGGTGTTCACGTGGGAGTTCATGAACTAGATTGGGAACATAGGATCCCCTCACTAGAAGTAGCAACATAACTAGCAGGGGTGTCACCCGAGCATAAGTTGGTAATCTTCTAGAAAATTTTAAAACAGACATTTTGAGTACTCTGACTACACAATTGGATGTTCTACAGGTTAAACATGTTGGGTATGTGTTATATTATTTGCATGTGTGTGTGTGGGTGATTCAGATATGACAACTTCATCTGACGATCCCTCTAGTAGTTTGGGCGGTTTTTGCTATTTTTAGCGGATTTTGTTATTTTTAGCGGATTTTGCTATTTTTAGCGTTTTTGTAAATTAATCCCGGATTAAGGGATTAGGGTTTTCATATCTAGGGAATACCTAAAAACATTGTATATATATTATATGGTGAATGGTGAAATTCAATATAATGAATTCAAGAAAGGTTTTCCCGGTTGAGGGTTTCCGGTATAAAATATTTGTGTACTCTGTGTATGAGCCATTGATTAAATTCTGTTTTTCTTTAGAATATATATTCATTTATTTACTCCACAGGTTTAAAACTTACAGAATAAAAAAAAGCAGAAGCAGAGTAGTCATTGGCCATATTTTGTCCACGATGCAGAAGGAAACATGGTTCGAGGGAGTGTCCCCTGGATGTGGTTCAGATTTGCGCCATCTGTGCAAAAGACCATGCGACAAAACAATGTCCATCACTCCCAAGACTAAAAGTTGTCTTTAAATAAGAGGAAGAGGAAACAAAACTAGTATATATGATGGCTCAGCATCGCCAATGGCAGGCTTGGCCCCTAGGTACGCTACAAGATCCTTCCTCTTTCTTTTCTAGGAAGTATAATCAACATCATAATTATGGAAACACATGGCGGGGCCAACCATTTTCTAATCCCACCTAGTAGTTCCAACAATATCCTATTGCACCCTAGACAAATCAACCAACTATAAATCCCACTTGTCCTAACTTGCAATACCCTACCCCATTTTGGTGGAATTCAAACAATAACCCCTATCCTTCACAGTGGATTAACACCGCTGCCCAAGCCCCCAATTGGAATCAAAACTGATAGTGCCCCATGGGAATGACCAATCAACCCATGGGGATGGCTCCTCAATCTCAACCCACTTTTCAAGGTCCACTTCAACTACCCCAAAATCCTCAACCTAAAATACACCCTCAACTACCAGCTCAACCCAACTCGAATCCTAATAACAGACTAGCCCAACTCATGCAAATTGTCGAGAATTTGGAGGGTGAAATCAACTTTGTAGGGTTCAACGAACTTCGGTTGAGATCAGGGCGTACAATTTCTCTTGAGGAAAGTGAAATTCATCAAGAGCAGGAGAATGAGAATAATATATAACCAGCAATAAAACCATCGACTGTGGTCATAAGGGAAGAAACATAATAGGTGGAAAACACAGTCGAGCAACAAAATCCTGATGTAATTCCTCCTTCCCCTTTTCCCTAGAGGCTGATGAGATAAAAACCAATTTTATATCCTAACTTCAATATCATCGGGGAACTAAAGAATCTATATTTTAAAATCCCACTCCTACAGGCTCTGCAAGATATTCCTATTTATGCAAAAACAATTAAAGAATTATGTGGGAAGAAGCCCGTAAGGAAAACTAAAAATCCATCAACTGTTCATGGGGTAGGAAGTTTGTCCGATCTTAGTCAAGTATACAGACCCAGGGAATCCTATGGTAACAATTTAGATATAGGGCTATTTTTTTCCAAATACACTAGTGGATTTGAGGGTAGCCATCAATATTCTGACCATTGAGACCTATAATGTCCTGGGTATTACCTCCTTTGAAGCTACTTCAATCATGTTATAATTGGTTGATAGATCGGTGGTTAAACCAGTCAGCAAATTACAAGATATAGCAATTTCAGTCGACTCTTCGGAATATCTAGCTGATTTCTTAGTTATCAACCCAAGAAGTAGACTCGATGGACACCCATTGATATTGGTAATACCATGGCTTGCAACAACAGATGCATACACAGGATGTCACACAGGATACGTGACAATTTCCAGAGGAAGTGATACAAAGAACCTTACCATGTATCCTCTAGCTAAACTGAGTCTCCCTATCATACATCAGCAATTGCAACCAACTAGATATCTAGAAGAGAACCTACAATATCCCCTCACACTGGAAGAAGATATTGGGCTCAAAAACCTACTAGAAGATGATGTGATCAGTAGCTTCATTAGCATCCCAACCATTATAAGAAACCAAACATGTCAAATGTTAAAACCTGTTTTATATAATGAAGCACAGGGAGATCCTTTGGAAGAATTAATGGAACAACAGATTCCCACTACTGCTTTCCACAACATCATTTTAGTTGAAATTTCATCAGGGAGGTTTCTGAATATTAATGCTAATTTGAATGACAACAACAACAAAAATTGATTCAGATCCTTTCTAAATATTAGCAAGCTTTTTCTTGGGAGTATCCCGACATGAAGGGCATTGATCCCCAACTCTGTACACATCATATCTATATTGATAAAGATGCCCGACCCATCCGACATCCCTAACAAAGGTTGAATCCTCATCTCAGGGACATTGTTAAAGAAGAATTATAGAAAATGTTGCATGTAGATTTCATATATCTTATTTCAGACAGCCGATGGGTATCTACACTAGTAATTGTCCCCAAGAAGAATGGGAAGTGGAAAATATGTGTAGACTACAGAGACCTCAATAAAGATACCCAAAAGGACCACTTTCACCTACCTTTTATTCATCAGGTCCTTGATACGTTAACATGGAAGCAATTTTTCTCCTTCCTAGATGGTTTTAGCGATTATAATCAGATTCAGATTGCTCTGGAAGACCAAGATAAAACTACATTTACATGTTCCCAGGGTACCTTCACATATAGAGTATTTCCCTTTAGATTATGTAATGCTCCAGCTACATTCCAGAGAGCTATTTTAAGCATATTTTATGATTTGATTAATGAAGGACTTGAATTTTACATGGACGATTTCACCCCTTATGGCACTGACTTTGATCAAGCCTTAAGAAATTTGGAGAAGGTATTGGAAAGATGCATTTCTACCAGACTATGTTTGAGTCATGAGAAATGCCATATGATGATGACTAAAGTTCTGGTACTAGGACACTATGTTTTTATAGATGGAATCAAGGTAGACCCAACAAAAATAGAGGTAATCCTTAATCTACCTACACCTCGTACACAAACTGAGAAGTCAAAAGGTTGGTTTCAACAACACTGGTGCTAAGAGGACCAAAAGGTAAATTACCATTTCACATCTCTTTAGATGCATTGGATGTCTCCATAGGCGTTGTCCTTGGACATGAAGAAGATAAGAAACCTAATGCTATTTATTTTATTAGCAAAAATCTTACTCTCGCTGAATTAAATTACAAAGTAACAAAAAAAGATTTTTTAGCCGTTATACATGCTATTAAAAATTTTTGCCACTATATAACAGGCTATCCTGTTATTTTGTACACTGATCATTATGATATTAAATATTTAGATAACAAACCTATTACTAATGGACAAGTTACTTGGTGGTTATTACTATTGCAGGAATTCAACATCACCATCAAGGATCGTCTTGAAAGAGAGAATCTCGTTCCAAATTTCTTGTCTCGCGTGCCCAAAACAGATAACTCTTTGACAGTTGAAGACCAATTTCTAGACAAACACTTATTCGCTGTCACTATTATGATGTCGTGGTATGCTGATGTGGAAAATTATTTGGCAGCCGAGAAAATACCGACACACCTGTCATCAAGAGAAAGGAAACTAATTGTTCAACGCAATGCACAGTTCACCAAGATCGATCGATATCTTTTCCACAGAGGATATGATCTTCAGATCCAAAGAGGTGTAAGAGATGATGAAATTTACGATGTCTTGAAGGCAGTTCATGATGAACCCTGTGGCAAATATTTTGCAGACCGCAGAACCAGGCATAAGGTTTTACAAATGGGCTACTATTGGCCCTCAATATTCAAAGACGCAATGAAATATGTCCAGGCCTACGATAGTTGTCAGAGGATGGGTCGACCAGGCCAAGCTGATGAAATGCCCCTACAATCACAAGTAGTAGAAAAACCTTTTGAAATATGGGCACTCAATTTTGTTGGCCCCTTCAACCCAAAATCAAATCAGTAAGATTATATACTAGTTGCAACAGACTATATGACCAAGTGGGTAGAAGCATTAGCCTTTCCAAATGCAACTGAGGAAGCAGTAATAAATTTCATTTTTGAATTATTTGTATGCTATGGATTACCCGGGGAAGTAATCACTCATGGAGGGTCGCAATTTACAACACATAAAATCACGACCACTCTGCGCAATTATCATATTAAACATAGAGTAACCTCCCCATACCAACCACAGGAAAACAAACAAGTGGAAAGTACCAATAAAGTCTTGGAGGCAATATTGACAAAAATAGTCTCAACAAGCCATCAAAATTGGGCATTCGAGCTTCCAAATGCCTTATGGGCCTATCACAGAACATGGTGTAACACTACTGGCTACTCTCCTTATCATCTAGTCTTTGGAAAAGAACCTATATTTTCAATTGAATTTGAGATCAAGACTCTAAGAATGGCCCAAGAAATTGGACTGGATCTTACGGAGGCACAAACACAGTGCTTACATCATCTCAATGAGTTAGATGAATCACACATGTTCTCCCTTGAGCGAACAAATTTTATTCAGCAACAGAGAGCTAGCTGGCATGATAAACATATCAAGAAGAAATCCTTCCAGAAAGGTGATTGGGCGCTTCTCTATGATTCCATATTTCAAGATTTTCCTGGAAAATTACAGACAAGGTAGGTGGGACCATATGAAATCAATGAAGTTCATGATAATGGCACTGTAACTTTAGTTATCATCGACGGGTCTGGTTCTCCCTTTTTGGTAAATGGACATCGACTATGACTCTACCATCAACCACTTTCAAAAGAATACTTTTGCCAATAAGTAAGTAATGATCCTACTGTTCATATTTTAGCTGGCTGGGAAGGAGACCCAATAGCTTCAGCTTCATAAAATTTTTGTTTTTATCAACACTATACATATTGTATATAGTTTTCTTTAAGTATTTGATTGAGTTTTTTTAGTTTTTTACTTCCTAGGAAAGTCATTATAAAGATTTTTGGAGAACAAAAACCATAAAAGATGAATGTAATGAATATAATTAGCACTCTTTTATGTTCCTCATTCAAATTTCAAATTACTCCTGTCTCATTTTGAAGAATCCATCGAACGTAAACCTTGTTTTTCACAAGAGATGAATATGTCATGTTCCGCAGCAAAAATCGGGCGACTGCACTAAAAGAATGTACAACCGTAGTAAATAGAGAATGAATGCATGACACTAACAAACCATCCAATACTTTGATCATTGAATAAACCTACCCATAAAAATTGAATGAATGTAGTTGATGAATAATCAATCCTAGATTCCCTAAAACAAAAATGTTTGTGGGAGGTTTCTAATTATTAGATGGTTGAAACTTGAAAATCATCGTTGTCGTTCATTTGAAAGGGAACAACTGCCATTACGTTCATGTGATTGTTGTTCCCTTTGCGGGTAGTCTCATTCATTTGAACAGAACAAATGTCGTTCCCTTCGTGCAATTGTTGTTCCCTTTGCGGGTAGTGTCGTTCATTTGAACGGAACAACTGTCGTTCCCTTTGTTGCGATTCTTGTTCCTTATTGTAGGTAGCATTGTTCATTCAAATATAACAATTGTCTTCCCCTTTGTCGCGATTGTCGTTCCTTTTTTCGGGTAGCATTGTTCATTCGAAAGAAACAACTATTGTCACTTTATGCAAATTTTCCTTATTGTTGTTCCTTTCCCTTGAAAGTCACGATTTTTCATGAACAACACGTGTTGTTGATATGTTTAGCCACTCCTTTGTGTATGAAATTCACTAACTAATTTTCAACAACATCATTTCTAGTTGTCATGGTAACTATTTTCCATTTTCTTTTGTGGACTATCTATCATACCTTATCGAATTGTTTTTGGATTGATTTCTCCAAATTATCTTAATATTGTTCATAATCCTTAACCACCATAATTCGTTTCTTTCCCCTATATATATACGTATACTTGAATGATAATTTGCCTTCATATCATAATAAGGAGTCTAAGGCACATTTTTACTTAGAATTCTTACACTTCTTATTCCATCCCACACTCTTAAGGAGTAGATGAGCCTCCCTTAATAAAGCCCTAAAAAAAAAAAGGGAAATAAAAATTAAATATAAATAAAGAAAATAAACTTCTCCCACAAAGGATAGGGGGTCTCATCATTTGCCAACCTACCATGATCCTAAGAGAATAAAACAAGTGACATTCCCACTATGGATACCACACCATGGAAATGGTCCTTGGCATTTAGCGTCAAAGGACAAGAGGTCTCATCACGAGCCAACTTGTTCACTTAGGTTACGATCTAGTGAGTGGCATTGTCATCATTTGGCTACCAAACCAGGATAGTGGCCTTTTTGGGAAAAGAAAATTCAAACTATTTGTTTAGGATACGAGCTCATCTATGGGTTCAAAGGCAGCCTTGTTGAGGCTATGGATGCCTGTTGGCAGCAGTGGCTCTGCTTGTGGTATGGAAGTTTATCTTAAACATGTTAAGTTTTTTTTGTGTGTTCCTAGATTTCCTTTCTTAAAAAAGGGGCATTCATTTTGGTTATATTTAACAAAAGGGAAAGTAACAAAGTTATGACATGTGGAATATTTATAAAACGTGAACAAATTTAGACTAATCGGAATATTTTTCCTTAAACATTTTTAAACATAGGTATTTGAATTTGTACTTCCCACAAAAGAGTGATTATTGTTCATGATTACCGTTAAAGTTCTTTTGAAGGTTATTAATGATTGTTCTCCCAGGGACGACAACGTAGTAATTACCCCTCACTTGAACTACCTATCATCATTACACTCGCACATATCGATGGTCGAGGTCGACCTTTTCATTTATCAGGGGTGTATACTCTACACATTTATTGATATATCATAATGATTACAATTAATGACAACATTCATATTTCTATATACATTTGTTGTTATGTGATTTTTACCATTTCTAGTAATATTTTCTCACAATTTGGTCTAACTAAGGTTGTAGCCAAGAATGATAGCTGTTGTGACTTGTTTACAGAAGACATGGGTGGCCGAAGAATCCACCGAGAGCCCACATTGCT
>ML803341.1:174770-191790 GCA_009831015.1 Picea engelmannii | reverse complement strand
CACTGAGATCCTTCATGTATAACTTGGAGGATAGCTACTTCTTCACCTCCTTTATTGCATCCATGTTGTTTCCAATCAACAACATGTCATTGACATACAAAGCTACATATATGAACCACCCACCTTCTTCCTTATCATATATGCATTGATCAACTTTGCTTCTCACAAATCCCAAACTAAGGATGTATGTGTCTAACTTCTGGTACCACATCCTTGGCGATTGCTTTAGACCGTAAATGGATATTTTTCAATTTTCACACCAACTCTTTCTTTCCGTTTACTACAAATCTTTCAACCTGTTTCATGTATATTTCTTCTTCTATGTCCCCATGTAGGAACATTGTCTTCACATCCATTTTTTCTATTTCTAGATCAAATGTTGCATTCAGAGACATGAGTACTCTAATGGAAGTTAACTTTTCAATAGAGGAAAATATTTCACCAAAGTCGACTCCCTCGAATTGGGAATAACCTTTTGCTACCAGTCGAACTTTGAACTTCTCGACTTGTCCTCTGACATTCATTTTTTTCTTGAATACCTATTTGTTACCGACAAAATTTATTCCACCAGGTAACTTCAATAAATCCCATGTCTCATTCTTGTGCAAGGATTCCATTTCTTTGACCACGGAGTCCTTATAGAGTTTACCCTCTACCAAGTCGACTTCCTCGCTGACCAACTTGGGCTCATAATTTATGGTAGTTTTTAAGAACCAAACATAAAAATAACATAAAAAAACTCAAAATAAGTACTCAACGCCTTGAAAAAGAGATAATTCCAGATAATAATCCTCTTCGAGGGGGAAATCTCCTTATACACCACATAAATTTACAATACAGGATGATTCTAAATGAAAAGGTCTCCTTAGTATATATAGGAGACTATGAGATACAATTACAACTAATGGAACAAATATGACATAAATAAACTAACAATACTAATGTAATATGCGCCAAATAAGGAGTAATGTGCCACTATTTAGGTCTTAACATGCCTCTCCCCTTAAGAAAAGTTGTGTCCACAATGCTTGAGTAATTCTGGATTCTTATGTATAAAATACTCGTCTTCCCAAGTGGAATCTTTAGCAGGTAGTTTCCTCCACTTAATGAGATACTCTGAAATGCATCTATTCATCAATTGGAAAATTCTTGTGTCTGTGATAGCTTCATGATACAATATTATTTTCCCTTCCTCGTCAAGTTCTATAAATATAGTTTGAACTGGGATATTGTCACATATAACCTTATTTAAGCATGAAACATGGATAAATGGGTGTACCCACAAAGATGTAGGCAACTCCAATTTGTATGCCATAGTACCAATCTTTTGCAACCCGTTATAAGGGCCATAATACTTTGATGAGAATTTATTATCCTTATTATCTTGCTTGAGGGGCATTTTTTTGTATGGTTATAGTATTTAAAATAACCAATCCCATACTTCAAAACTTATTTCACTACGATGTTGATTTTCTTGTTGTTTCATGCGATTATGTGCCATGGTCAGGTTGTCCTTTAAGAGTTGGAGAACTTGTTGTTGTTGGAGAACCTTAGATTTTACTTTGAGAGAAGAAGTGATTGAAGTTGGGTGATATTCATAGAGTGCCATAAATTGTGTCATTTTTGTTGTAGTATGAAAGGAAGTGTTATACCACCATTCTTCCATGCATAACCACTTTCAAACCATTGTGTTCTTTTATCATATACAAAGCAACGAAGGTATCCTTCCAGAAATTTTTTCACTATCTCGGTTTGTCGATCATATTGAGGATGATAAGATGAGATATGAGCCAATTGAGTACCCAAACAAGAAAATAATTCTATCCAAAAATCTCTAGTGAAGATGGGATCTCTGTCACTTACAATAATCTTTGGGCTTCCATGTATCTTTTGAACTATCTCCATGAATGTGGTGGCAACACAATGGCTTTCAAAGGATGCGAGAGTGCACAAAACTGTGCATACTTGGTTAGTGTATCGAAAATCACCATGATGACACTATTTCCTTTAGACTTCAGTAGCACTATGATGGAATCCATGGAAACCTCCTCCTAATGCTGACATGGGATGGATAATGGTTGTAAAAGACATGGGGTCTTAATTGTTTCCACCTTATTTTGTTGGAAAACTAAACATTCTGCCACAAACCTCTGAACATTAGCTTTACGACCATCCCCAAAAAATTCCTTCTTGACCCCACAATAGTTTTTCAAAAATCCTAAGTGCCCTCCTACCAGAGAGGTGTACAATTCCAAGACCAACTTTTGTTTGAGTTGGGAGTTCTTACATAAATATAAGTGATATGTGCACCATAGTGAATCATTTTTCCATGTAAATGTATATGATGCACTGGAATCCTCTTGCAAACTTTGAATGAGGGTCCACACATTTTCGACATTCTTCCATTCATCCCTCCCTTCTATTATCCAATCAGGTTGGATGATTGAGAAATCATAGATAATGGACTCAACATCTTCATCCTTTCTTGAGAGTGAATATGCCACAACATTTTTCTTCCCTTTTTTGTAGATGATTTCAAAATCATAACCCAACATCTTGGTCACCCATTTTTGTTTTTCTTTTGAAGATAGTATTTTTTCCAAGAAGTATTTAATACTATCATGATCTTCTTTGACCTTGAAGTGCCTACCTATTAGGTAAGGACACCATTGCTTCAATGCATGTATTATTTAAATCATTTCCTTCTCATAAATGGGTTTGTGTAAGTCCTTTCCCTTGAGTGTCTGACTTTCAAAAGAAAGGGGCCTTCCTTCTTGCATTAGAACAACACCAATTCCATTTCCCAAGCTGTCACATTCCACAATAAAAGTTTTTGTTAGGTCTGGTGTGGTCAAGACATGATCTTTGCACATCGCCTCTTTAAGTTGTTCAAAATCTTGAGTTTCTTCTAGAGTCCATGAAAATACATCCTTCTTGGTTAATGTCGTTAAAGGTGCTTCTATTCTTCCATAGTTCCAAACAAATTTGCAGTAGTAACCTGTCAAACCCAAATATCGTTTAAGATTCTTCAATGTTTTGGGAATCAACCAGTCCATCATGGACTTAATATTGTTAGGGTTTACCTTGACACCTTCATGAGATACAATATGACCCAAATACTCTACCTCCTTCACCCCAAAGAAACATTTGGATGGTTTGGAATATAGTTGTTGCTCCTTTATTAGTTGTATCACCTTGTCAACATGTTGAACATGATCTTCCCAATACTTTCTATAGATTAGTATATCATCAAAAAATACTAACAAAAATTTTCGAAGGAAGGGCTTGAAAATGGAATTCATCAACCCTTGGAATGTGGAAGTTTCATTCTTAAGGCCAAAAGGCATGACCAAAAATTTGTAATGGCCTTCATGGGTTCAGAATGTTGTTTTTGGGATATCTTCTTTCTTCATTCTAATCTAATGATACCCTGAACGAAGATCCAACTTTGTGAATTAGATTGATCCATTCAATTATTCTAAAAATTCATCAATGATGGGAATGGTAAACTTATATTTAATAGTGATCTTGTTGATCTCTCTATAATATGGACACATATTCCATGAGCCCTATTTCTTGAGTACCATTACCACCGGTGAAAAGTAATAACTTTGGCTAGGTCTAATAATACCAACCTCTAGCATTTCTTCAACCATATGCTCAATTTCACTCTTCTGGGTTGTTGGATTCATGTTTTGATTGTTTTATTGTGATGATCAAATCCTTTTTGAATCGATATTACATATGCTATGCTTCATATTAGCTATTTTGAAGGATTCTCAAAGGTTTATATATCAATTCATCATGAATTTGCATTAGGTATGTACAATTGGTTTTTTTGTAATGGTTTTGTGATCAATTTAGTTTAGTTCGATGTTTATAAAGCTATAATGCATGGTTTGTTTGCAACAGGGAAAAATTGAGGTCTGATCCTCCATCCAGTACCTCATCTGACACTATGTTCAGCACTTGATCCTATACGCGATCTGACACTCCATCCGACACGCGATCCGACACTCTGAGTGCATTGCAGCTAGTGGTTGGTACATTGGCATCATGTGGTGAACGAATCAGTAATATAGGTTTTGTACCCCCTCGTGGCCTCCAACTACAAAGCTTGACACACCTCAGATTGGGCAGTTTTAGTGATCGCTGAGTGGCTCACAAAATTTCTAGAAGATGCTTTTGTTAGAAATCATTTAATGAGTTTTTTGTTTTTTGAGAAGTTCGACCCTTCCATTGGTCGACCTCTCAAGTTGTAAATCATCTATAAATACCATTACCCGTGGAACAACTAAATACATAATTTTTTAGAAGAATTTTATTGTTTAGTACAAAGATTATTTGCAACTTTGTTCCAGACTCCATTTTTATGATTAATGATAGCATTGCGTTGAGTTAAGAACCTACATTTTCTTGTTGGAGTGTAGACACGACCTGCTAGGGGGCCCACCAGTGGTCTAGGAGACTATGTATATCAATATATATTGTGTGTTCATCTTGTTTCTTATTTAGAATTCGTAATTATTTCTTTATTGCATGTATTTCTCAATTTTAATTGTTGTTTATATGTCAATTATAACTTGTTAATCTATTTTTTTTTCCTTAATTGCAAATTGCTTGTAGGAGCTGGTTAATTATAGTATTGTGCCTTTTCCTTATTAGCTATGAATCATATTGCAAGATACTAGTTTAGATAGTTGTATTGAAGTATTAATTAATTACTTTGGTTTCGGTAATTGATAGAGAGAATTAGTTTAGACATAGTATTAGTTTAGAAAGAGCATTAACTTAGATAGATCATTAGTGTAAAAAGAGTATTAGTTTAAGATTGTTTGAAATCTTTGATACATTAGTTGTTTCAAGTTTTGATAGATTTAATTGAGATAGATTTAATTTCCATTTCAATTATTTTTTGTAGATCTATTTTGTTTATTGATTTTTCCTTAGTATGATAGGATAAAAATAGATTTTGGATTATGATTTCTAAAATCATTTTAGTTAATTTTGAAAAATGATTTTTAATGATAGAATTAGTTCAATTTAAATCATGAAATCTCAGTTATGGATTTGAATTGTAATTTCTAGTTGACATTGATCAAGAATTAGAAGTTTGCACAAAGTTAATTTGAATTAGGATTTTTAATCAGGAGTTGATGAGTTTATATATTTTATTGAAGTAGTGAATTTGAGTAAGAGTTCTTTTAATTGTTGATGATTGATGTATAAAGTTTAGATATCACATGGATTCCCAAAACACTTAATGTTTCTTCTATGATGGCAAAGCTTTCTTTAGATTGCCTTATTCATACTTTCCATTTCTATGTAGAAGTCAACATTGAATTAATTCCTCTTGAATTGTCACTAATAGTTAGATTCCATCGTGATGTTATTCAACACCGAAGACACAATCATCACCTTTGAATAATTTCTTTCATTTTACTACAAGCTAGAAATAGTTTTGATCAATTAGAATTTGAATACAGTCATAACACTTTTACTTTTGATTAGAGTAGATTAAAATTTATTCTTCGCGAAATAGAAATAGTTATGAGTTCCTTTTAATAATAGAGTTCACTTGTCAAAATAGTCTTGATAGGTTAGTTGTTTACTTTATTATTTTCTCAGAGATAGATAGATCATATAACTTAGAAATAACTCACTTGTTATTTTCTTATTTAGAAATTGTCCATCAATTCATTGTTTGAAGTTGCTTACGGTAAATATGTCATAATACTAGAATTACTTAGAGCTCAGTAATAGAATTTGTTAATTAACGAAAATCGAAAAGAATGATCTCTTTCGAAAGTAGATTGATAGAGTGTTGATCCCTAGGTTGACGATCTCCTTAGTTAGATAATACTTCCATTAGATTTTCCTCCTTGGCTCATACAGTGCCACAACTCTAAATTTACTTACCTCGGGTTGACAATTTAATTGAGGGAATTAGTGCATATAGAATACCCATAATTTTTGGTGTCATTATCGGGGAGTTGTCTTAAGGTAGGGAATAGTTAGGAAGTAGATCATTTATTAACCTTATCATTAGTTTGGTGGCGGGTGAAATTTAAAATGAGAGGTAAGAACCTGCGCATTTGTTATAGAAGGTTCCCCTAAACCCAATGGTAGTTTTTCTTTTTATTTTCTTTCATGAACAAACCTAGGGACCCAAAGGGAAGATACATTAAAACCAAACCAAACCTTCTAATCAAGGTTCCTTCTAACCTTTTTGGAGGAAGTAACACTCCACCCATAAACTCCGTAGATCGATACCGTAAAATAGGGGTTAGATCAACCCAAAGAGCTAAAGAATTTTCTGAAGAGACCAAGACCGGGAGAACTATAGAGAAGAAAATTGAAACATCAATAGTAGTGGGACAAGAGGCAAGACCACTCAGGCCTTCATCAAAACCATCCAACAAAACCTTTTCCTTTTCACCACCATCAGGGGACTCGAACTTTGTATATATCATTTATCATGAACAAGTGAATGCCCTCTTTGGTAGTTCAACCAATATAATTGTTTCCTAGATTGAAATAGAAACTTTGGCATCAATAGTCTCAACCATCTTGAGTAAAGTCCTAGACATTCAAACAATAGATAGGATACCTTTCCTAGAAAAGAACCTTGGGATACTTTGTTATCTTCAAGGATAAAACCATTTAGGTACTCTGTCTTTGGAAACCAAACTAGTATGGATAATTAGGAGGATCAAAAACATGTGAGACACAATGAGGGAGAAAAATTTCGGAACCAAACCGAAACCAGCTTCATGTTTCCAATTTTGGATACCACACATAATGTCAACATGAATAAAATTCCACTCTCTCCACTTCCCACATTTTACGGTAAAAGCAGTGAAGACCTGGATACCTTGCTATTTGAGTTTGACATCTTGTGTAAGAGATACAACTATTTGAAATGTTCCCATAAATTGAAACTTTTTCCTGCTACCCTCAAGGATTTTTCACTAATATGGTTCATGGGGTTGGGAGAGTCTAGTATTATGTCTTGGGAAGACATGAAAGCTATATTTCTTAAAAAATACCAAGACTACTGCAAGTCCAAGGATTCTCGTAATGATATTTTTAATATCCAATAGTTAGAGGATGAGAGTCTTGAGGATTACATGGAACAGTTTCCTTATATCTCACAGAAATCGAAGTACCATAACCTCCCAGATGATGCATTCAAGGTTGTTTTCCTTAAAGTTATTTCGGAAGAATGCCTAGAGACACTTAACCTAATGGAATTATTTGACATCTCCCATAAACCATTTACTTAAATCTGTGAAATGTGTAGGAATTACTCAAGGAGTAGATCCAATACGGGGAAGAGTTTTGAGGATCCTTATAGTAGAAACCTAAAAACAATTAGTTCAGGTGGTATCACAAGGGTAGAGATAGGGAACCTATTGGATAACTTCAAAACCAATATATTAAGTACAATAGGTTCCCAGTTGGACACCCTAAATATTAAAAAGAAACAGGAGGAGGATAATGCAACAACGTGCATATTTTGTCTAAGATGTAGGAGGAAGCATTCCTTAAGGGAATGCCCATTAGATAATATTTCAGTTCATGGCTTCTGCACTGAAGACCACCCAACTGAAAATTTCTCATCACTGCCCAGTTTATTAGCCATTTACAAAAGTGGGGATCCTAGGGAATCCTCCTATGAACCTAGGAGGCCATGGAAGCCTAGGAGTTAACCTACATACCTAGATATACCACCTCAAGTTCCACCCTATTATCAACAACCACAATAGTGGAACTCATCGAACTAGAAAAACTAGTCTACACATTATCACCATCCTTGGCTACAAGGATGGAGAGGAGGGAATACCCAAGGAAACACTCAAGATCCACCTATCCTTATGCCCAGTCATCCTTACCACCAATTTCCACCAAATATCCCACAACGTTTTCTAGGTTTTGTTCCCCCACCTTTACCTCCCATTCCACAACAACCCCAACAATACCAGAATATAAGCTCTTAAAGACCGACATTATTACCGGCACAAACAGTTCCCAAAACCAATAAAAAACCAACTCAACCTCTTCACAATGTTGAGATAAAAACCTTCTCGGCGTATGTTATTTATCATGTTCCATTGCATGAGATTCACCTAAGGTCGAGAAAATGTCTGGATAGGCAAAGGCCTTCAGTAGTCATCCAGGAAGAAGTAGAAGATCAAACTACCGAACAACCCATGAATGACACTAAGTGGGAAGATGCTATCATTCCTAAAGACCAGGAACCCAAGCTTCCCCAAAATGAATCTTCACATATTACAAAATACCCTCCTTATCCATAAATATTAATGATTGAGAAACCTACCACTCGACCAAAATTTGACATTTTAAATGAATTGAATAATATCTGTGTCAAAATTCCCTTGTTACAATCCATAAAGGACATTCCAATTTACAATAGGGTGGTCAAATAATTGTCTATCAAGAAACCAGGGAGGAAGTAGAAGTATCCTCCAATAGTATGCTTGATAGGAGAATTCTCTGAGTACATATCAGAGCAGCCTAGGGTCACAAAATATGGGAACCCAGGGAACCCAGGGAACAATAACCATTAATAAGGTTCCCATCGGAAACACTCTCATGGACCTAGGAGAAGCCATTAATGTTATGATTGTTACTACTTTGGAGGAATTACAGTTAAAACCTCTTCTTAGACCCACCCCAACTATTTTGGAATTCGCAGATAAAACAAAGGTTACACCTGAAGGAATCTTAGATGATATCATAGTTACATTAGCCTCATGGGAATACCCAATATAATTTCTTATCATTCCTTCAAAGGATCTTGCTAAAGGGCATCTCGTTATCCTGGAAAGACCTTGGTTGGCCACAACCAATGCATTTATTGGTTGTAGAGAAGGTGAAATGACCGTATCAAATATAATTTCTATACATAATCTTACCATATACCCACTAGCTCAACCTATCATGGAGAATATATGGTGGATTGAATGTACATATGAGAATGAAGACTGGGAAAAACTCATTTTTCCAAGTGATCATTCCTGGGCACTTCAGGAGAAAACAAGGGAAAATGTGTTAAAGAAGTTTATTTTTTCTATCACGTCTTGATTTTCCACAATCGTTTCCCCAATTTGAGTACATGTTTGGGGAAGAATTTCAGGAACAGTTGGACCCATCAAATTTTTCTTCGACATATTTTATTTTTAAGATAGATGAGTCTGGCACATCTTATACCATGCCCTATGAGATTAGTCCAAGGAAATTCCTACATATAAATTCCGGACTAGATGCAAACCAACAAAAACAATTAGTAAATGTCCTTAAAGAAAAATTAGGGGAATTCTCCTGGGAATACAATGATATGAAGGGTATACACCCTGATACATGCATTCATCACATATATACCTAGGAATAAGTAACACCTATTAGGAAACCCTAGAGGAGGATGAACCTGACACTCAAGGATATAGTAAAAGAGGATATACAAAAGTGATTGAATGCCATATTTATTTATCCAATATCTAACAGTAAATGGGTATCCTCGCTTGTAGTGGTTCCAAAGAAAGTAACCACGTAATGGAAAAATTTTGTCGATTTTCGGTAACTTAATAAGGCTACTCTAAAGGATTATTTTCCCCTTCCTTTCATTGATCAAGTCATTGATACCTTGTCAGGGAAGAAATAATTCTCCTTCCTAGATGGACATAGCGGGTAAAACCAAATTCTCATAGCACTCGAGGATCATGAAAAGACTACTTTCACTTGTCCTTGGGGAACCTATGCCTATAGGGTCTTACCATTCAGTTTGTGTAATGCTCCTGCCACATTTCAACAAGCGATACTAGGGATATTTGTTGATCTTATTCTTGATTGTGTGGAAGTATACATGGATGAATTTACAGTATATGGAAACTTACCAAGAAGCCCTAGATAATCTAGAGAAAGTCCTTATCAGATGCCATGAAATGAACCTATCCTTAAGTCATGAAAAATGAAAAATGTTGTTGACTGAAGGACTAGTCTTAGGACATCACATTTCATCTGAAGGGATTAAAGTATATCTTGCTAAGATTGAGGTAATAGTCAAACTTCCACCCCTCAAAACTCAAAAATAGGTAAGAATCTTTCTTGGACATGCCATATACTACCGACGATTTATTGAAAATTTCACAAAGATTGTTGCACCCATGTTTGGATTGTTAATAAAAGATGTTAATTTTCTTTGGATTGACCAATGTCAAACCGCCTTTGAAGCTTTGAAATCTAATTTATTTGTGCCACCAGTTCTTATGGGACCCAATTGGTCCCTTCCATTTCACATATCCACTAATGCCTTTGATACTGCAATAGGAGGAGTATTAGGGTAGAAAGAATACCATCAACCCTATGCCATCTATTTTGTGAGTAAGAACTTGTCCCCTGCCGAGTTAAACTATATAGTTACCAAAAATGAATTCTTGGTAGTGGTCCATGCCATCAATAAATTTCACCATTATATCATAGGATACAAAGTATTTGTACATACAAATCACTCTACCATTATATTTCTCATGAATAATCCCATTACCAATGGTCGAGTGACTAGGTGGCTTCTGTTATTGAAAAATTCAATATCATTGTCCTTAACCGACTAGGAAAGGAGAATTTAGTAGTTGATTTTATTTCACACATAAGACATGAGGGTGATGATATTCATGTTGATGATAGTTTTCCAAATGAGCATCTCTTTTCCCTCTATGTAAATACCCCATGGTTTGCAAACATGGAAAATTATTTGGCTACTAGGAAGTTACCATCTCATTTGTCACCTCATGAAAAGCATCGAATTATCATGCAAAGTGATAACTACTCTTGGGTTGGGCATGAACTTTTTCGTATTGGTCCATACTTGATTGTTCGTAGATGTGTCCGAGAAGATAAGATACTAGAAATCCTACGAAGTTGTCATGATGGGCCATGTGGTGGCCATTTTTCTGACAAACATACAACATATAAGGTGTTACATTCAGGTTACTATTGGCCTATCATTTTTAAGGATGCTTCCAAATATGTGAGTAGTTGCGATAGATATCAAAGGATAGGAAGACCCACATCAATAGATGAAATTCCCTTGTGTTCCCAAGTTATGATAGAACCTTTCTAGAAATGGGCCCTTGATTTTGTGGGACCAATTTCACCTGTGTCTGATAAGAAGAGTTATATTTTGGTTTGTACAGACTATGTCACCAAGTGGGTAGAAGCAAAAGCCTTATTTAGGGCTACCGAAAAAATCTGTTTTTGAATTCATTTATGAAGACATATTTACCCTCTTTGGTGTTCCTCGTGAAATTGTTATGGACCAGGGCACCCAATTCACTTCTAAGTTGATGAAGGAATTGTCGGATAAATATGGGATCAAGCATTTCAGGTCTTCTCCATATCACCCACAAGCTAATGGCAAAGTAGAGTCCACAAACAAATTTTTGGAAACTATCTTAACCAAAACTGTTCAATTACACCATAGGGATTGGGATTATAAACTTCCAGAGGCTTTTTGGGCATATCGTACCACCTGGAGAAACACCACTGGGCATACCCCTTATGATCTAGTGTATGGAAAACAAGTACTTCTACCAATAGAATTCCAAGTAAGGACTTTTTGTATTGTCGCACAATTGGGATTAAACCTATATGAGTCACAGAAAGAATGATCCCTACAATTAAATGAGTTGGATGAGATTAGGAAATATGTTATCCAATGAAAAATTTTAGTTCAAAACAAGAGGAGTAAGTGGCATGAAAAATTTATTAAGAAGAAACAATTCCAATCTGGTGATTGGGCTTTGTTGTTTGACTCCCGATTTAAAACTTTTAAAGGAAAAATTACCACTTGGTGGTTGGGTCCTTATGAGGCAGTTACCATGTATGATAATGGGGATGTTAAGATTAAAAAAGTTGACGATGGACAAGTCTCTTTTGTAGTGAATGGACATCGACTTAAAATTTACCACATAACCATTTCCAAAGAAGATTTTATACATGTCCTGTCAACTGACAAGGAATTGGCCTCAAGAGATGGGGAAGTTTCTTCTCCCTCCCCCTTTTTTTGAAACTTTTTCTGAATTTTGATTGTACATATGTAAATAATTTGAAGTGTGTTTTTGTTGATAAAAAATTCTAGAGATTTCTACAGGTATTTATTTCAACATGAGTGGAAAAATTCAAGGAGAAAAAAAGGAAAGTATTTTCCTTAAAAAATGGTATTTCTATATTTTAACCTTGTTGCCTGCTTAAGCATTAATTGAATATTGACTTGTTGTAAATTAGCCATATTTTTTCAATATTTCTATCTTCCTTTTTCTCAAGGAATCTTTAATGGCATTTTCTCTTAACCTCCATCACTAGAGGATATAAGGAAGTGAAACCATGGCTATCAAACCTAGAGGTTACTCGTACAATTTCCCCAACAACCTTTAGTAGGTGAGTAAGTATCTTTATGAAATATTAGCAAGAAGGTTTGATTATTGGTTATCCATGGAAACATCACTATAACTTAAAAAATAAGAAAGTGAGTCGAGCTTGAAGATATATTTATATTCTTTTCCATTGGTACCATCCACTACACACTAAAAATGCTTGATTATACCATATCTTTAGATAGGCTATATCCACTTAAGAACCCATTACATCAAGGAAATATATAAGGAATGCATAAAGAAGAGTCATCCTCTAACATAAATACCATCCCAATCTTAAATAAAAATTTCAGATTTGTCTCCCCATCTTCTTGCAGAAATAAATCTTTATATAAAAATATTAAAATATGGTGGACTAGTCTCTGTTGTAAAATGGTGTAAGAGGCTAAACCACCAGGATACTAAAAAGGCTTGTTGGCAGTGGGTACCAGCCTGTGGTATGACTAGGTAAACCCGTCAGAGTACTGAACAATATTGCTAGTAGCGGGGCATTCTACCTAGCAAGGGTGATGATCTGACAAACAATAAATAAAATTCCTAAATCTTAAACTTGTCATGATGTACAACATTACTTGTAGACAAAGATGAAAATAAATATGCATGGTTAAGAAAAGGTCAATGAACTCCATAGATCTGCCATTGGGAACTAACTTTAAGACTATCCTAAGACTCCCTTGCCTACCTCTTCTTAACTATATGTAGGATGTTTTGTCCTACAGGTGGGCCATACTATAACCATCTCGTTAGACTAATATGTGAAATTTATCTCTACAGTTGGAAATCTATAAATCTTAAGATATTGGGATAATTGATCGGTTCCGTATATTTTTTATTGTGATGTGTCACAATACTTAGGAGTGGGGGAGGGGTTTCCTGAGCTGACAAATGATAAACACTACATATCTATATTATAATCCATGAGAAGAGGAAGTAGAACCCCTGTAAAAATTATGTTATATTGTTTTCACGATATTCTGGGCTATTATATCAACAATTGTTTTTATTAAAATGTTAAATTATATATTACTGACATCACTGTGTGTTATAAGCCTGTTGTACATTTTTAACGAAGGAATGCACTTGTTCTTTATGTCAATTACAGATTGTTAAATGCTCACTACAGATTTTTGCTACATTCCAATGAACAAAGGAACAAATTGTTTTATAATGTACAAAAACGATGATAAGGAAATTAAGAGTGGATCATTCTATTTACACTTATCTTGTCCATGCTCTTGTTCATCATGACTATCAGAAATTTCCCAAGATGAGTGCTATGGGTGAATGTCCATTATAATGGAGATAATTTCTACTTGCACAGGAGTACCATATGGAGTGCCATTTGGAAGACCAGATGGGGTGCCATCTGGACGAATAGATGAAGCGCCATATGAAGGACCAGATGAGGTATGCATATACTATAAATGACCATGATTGCATGCAAAAAAAGATCGTTCGAATTGATACATTTGTTTCAATGGTAATTTAAGATGAATTGAATTGTATGTTGTTAAAATTCACGTTGATAATTAAATTAAAAACTTTTAATGAATTTTTATGATCAAATGACCAAGTCAAAGACTTGGAAATTGATTTAATTCACACATAATTGCAATTTCCTCCAAAGTACACCATTCAAAATTCAAATACTACGCAATAATAGTCACACATGGAAATCGTGTGTGATGAATTTTCTCACGAATTCAACCATTTTCCATCTTAATTGCATTAAAAATTGGGTGTTTTTCCGAAATTGTCATTCCAATCATCCATGCTTGTTGTGTCGTGCTCACCCTCTACTCGATTTTTTTCTTCTACTCAACCTCCACATTGTAACCTTTCCTAAATTCTATGAACCTTCCTCCTATGTCGAGCTTCTAGGCATTCCTGAATTCGTAGAGTGTAGAGAGATTTTCCTTCGCACAGGTTGGGGACCATTCTTAGCTAGTCTGCAGGGAAACGAAAAATGGCGTCTCACTAAAATTATCTCTCAGGTTTAATGGGAGGATGGAAAACATAGGTTCTCTGGTCTTCTTAGTATCTGAGGATTCAATTCCCTCAGCCACAAAATTTCCACGGGTTGGGGATGGATGGTTCAAACACCATCAATTTCCATGCCCAAGCTACAATAGAGTGTTCAAGCCTAAATTTCAAAATGTTTATGGAGATAAATGGTACTCCAAAGAATGGATCAAGGATGAATTTATTAATCCCATGATCGTCATTACCAAGATTATTACTTGTGAAGGTAGGTACTATGTCTTCAATGATTACCATTTTCGTTTGTTAGGTCATTTCCAATTTAATAAGCCCCTGGATTTTCCTTTCTACTTCTTGAAAAGTCTTGAGAAAATGTATTCCCAAGTGTGTAAATACTTGGAAAATCCTCACAACAGTCTATTCCAGCATGGCCTCATTAAATTTCTTGTCATAACTGAGTTGAAAAAACAGGGAAAGACATGGGATGAATTCCTCTATCAATTCTTAAACCCCCATCTCACAATCAAGACCAGCAAGAGATCAATTGATTTAGGGATTGTTAACCCATATAAGCCTCATTATCTAAAGAATCTAAACCATCCAACTCAAAATATATCTCTTTCTGAATAAAAGGCCAAGAAAATTGTTGATTTCCCTGCAACCTCATCGGGCAAGAAAACCAAAAATCCTGCTAATAATCCTCCATTTCCTAGTGCAAGTGGAAAACCTAATGTAAAACCTCCAAGATCTTCATATCCTATCCAAGTTTATTCTAATCATGAAATCTCCCATAAAATACTTAGAGAAGTTTTTGCAGAATATTTTGAACCTAATAAAGAAGTGAAATTCGAACATATTCCCTCTCACAAGAACTATGTTACTCCTACCTCCCAGATTCCTACATCATCTTTCAAAGTTGATATAACTTCTACATCTATAAAGGGATCCAAGCCATATTATTTTGAACCATATGATCATACCCCAATTATTGAGAAATTACAACAACAAAATTCTCAGTTGCTTCAATAGTTGGAAGAGAGAAAAACTATGGATAACCATCTGCATCATGACAATGTGGTATTGCAAAAAAAAGTGAATTCTCTCCAATGATTGGTTGATCCAATGACCACCACCAATCGCATCCTCTGGATGCAATGGAAAAAACATAAAAGGACCAAGAAAAAATCTCTAGGACAAGAGGGAGAAGCTTGTAAAGCCAATCCACCCCCTCCTTCACAAGTCTAGTTATGTCAGGTGATTCATTTTTGTTTGCAGAGGGACCTACAAATCCTTAGGCATGGGGGTAATGTTGGGTTAGTGTTTTGATTATTTTATTGCAATGATCAAATCCTTTTTGTATCAATATTACATATGCTATGCTTCATATTATCCATTTTGAAGGATTCTCAAAGGTTTATATATCAATTCACCATGAATTCGCATTAGGTATGTATAATTGGTGTTTTTTTTAATGGTTTTGTGATCAATTCAATTCAGTTCTATGTTTATAAATATGCAATGCATGGTTTGTTTGCAATAGGGAAAAATTGTGGGTTGATCCTCCATTCGGTACCTCGTCCGACACTTCGTTCATCACTTGATCCGACACGAGATACGACACTCCATTCAACACACGATCTGACACTCAAAGGGAATTGGAGATGGCGATTGGTACATTGGCAGCCTGTGGTGGACGAATTACTAATTTGGCTTTTGTTCCCCTTCATGGCCTCCAACTACAGATCTCGACACACCTCAGATCGGGAGGTTGTATTGATCGCTAAGTGGCTCACGAAATTTCTAGAAGATGCTATTGTTAGAACTCATTTAATGAGTTTGTAGTTTTTAGAGGAGGTTGACCCTTCCAGTGGTCGACCTCTCAAGATGTAAATCATTTATAAATACCACTACCTATGGCACGATTAAAGATAGAATTTTTGAGAAGAATTTTATTGTTTAATACAAACATGATCTACAACTTTGTTCTATACACTGTTTTTATGATTAATGACAGCATTGCGTTGAGTTAAGTATCTTCTTTTTCTTGTTGGAGTGTAGCCACGACCAGCTTGGGGGCCCACCAGTGGTATGGGTGACTTTGTATATCAATAAATATTGTGTGTTCATCTTGTTGCTTATTTAGAATTCGTAATTATTTATTTACTGCATGTATTTCTCAATTTTAATTGTTGTGTATATGTCAATTATAACTTTTTAATCTAATTTGTTTTTCCTTAATTGCAGATTGCTTGTAGGAGCTGGTTAATTATATTATTGTGTCTTTTCCTTATTAGCTATGAATCATCCTGTAGGATACTAATTTAGATAGTTGTATTGAAGTCTTAATTAATTACTTTGGTTTTGGTAATTGAGACAAAGAATTAGTATAGACAGAGCATTAACTTAGATAGAGCATTAGTGTAAACAGAGTATTAATTTAATATTGTTTGCAAGCTTTGATAGATTAGTTGTTTCAAGTTTTGATAGATTTAATTGAGATAGATTTAATTGCCATTTCAATTATTCTTTGTATATCTATTTTGTTTATTGATTTTTCCTTAGTATGATAGGATAAAAATAGATTT
>ML803341.1:147972-174670 GCA_009831015.1 Picea engelmannii | reverse complement strand
CGCCCAGTGAGAAGTTAGGGCGCGGGTTGCTTGTTTTCAAGTGACTTTTGAGGAATTACTCAGCATGGCTTTGGCTAGGAAGAGGCATGAGTTGGCCTGATGCCAGGTAAACCTGTATGGTGCATTTTAGGGTTATAACAGTCCACCCCTTGTTGGTTGACTTATTTGAATTTTCGTTGATTCCTTTACCCTGTCAAACCACCTCGACCTTCAACTTTAAATTTACCTAGTCGACAAACCTCAACCTTCGACTTACTGTTGATCTACCTCAACTCTTGACCTGTTTTTGATCCACCTCGACTTTGATTGTCAGTTGATCCACCTCGAATAGAATTTCACTGCAAAGAAATTAAAAAACCAACATTCTCCCACTTTTTGTCTTATTTGTTCGAACCCAGAGATTTATGAACTTTCATTCACAGATCCAGGGAAACAATGCCCATTTCCTCTCTACACCAAGACAACTTCACAATACTCATAGACTTGGTAAACACGTATGCTATGTTTTCCAAAGTGTCTACTTTCTTCAATAGCACCTTGTTACATTCCACCATATCTCTTCTAAAATGGTATTGTACATCAATGTCCTTAATCTTTGAATGACAAGCAGGGCTCTTTGCAAGAAATATTACACTTTGACTATCGCAACTTAACTTCATAGATCCATGTTCAAACTTGATTCCTGAACATAGCCTTTGAAACCATATTGATTCTTTGTTTCCATTAGTGGAAGCCATGTATTCGGATTCTATTGATTATTTCTACATCGAACATCTTGAAGACATATCCACTGGTCAACCTCCATCAATCCAGATCTCCATCCTAGTCGGCATCGACAAAGCCAAGTACATTTACTTTACCACTATCACCTCTAGGTTTTCCTTGGTAGCATATAACATAATATTTCATGCCACACAAATACCTGAATACTCTCTTGATAGCTATCCAGTGCTCCTTTCCATGTGTTGGCATGTACCCTCTCAACACTCCCACTACTTGGGAAATGTCTATTCGAGTGCAGACCATCACATACATTAGACTACCAAAAAAACTTGCATAGGTAACACATTGTGCCATGTACTCTATTTCTTCCTATTTATCTAGACACTATTCAACAATTAGCCTTGCTCCCATAGGAATTGGAACCTTCAATGATTTCCAATCCTACATGTTGAACCATTTGAGAACTATTTCAATATACTTAGTCTTATTCAATCAGATCTTTCTAGCGGCTCGATCTCTCTTAATATCCATTCCCGGAATGAATTTAGCTACACTGAGATCCTTCATGTATAACTTGGAGGATAGCTACTTCTTCACCTCCTTTATTGCATCCATGTTGTTTCCAATCAACAACATGTCATTGACATACAAAGCTACATATATGAACCACCCACCTTCTTCCTTATCATATATGCATTGATCAACTTTGCTTCTCACAAATCCCAAACTAAGGATGTATGTGTCTAACTTCTGGTACCACATCCTTGGCGATTGCTTTAGACCGTAAATGGATATTTTTCAATTTTCACACCAACTCTTTCTTTCCGTTTACTACAAATCTTTCAACCTGTTTCATGTATATTTCTTCTTCTATGTCCCCATGTAGGAACATTGTCTTCACATCCATTTTTTCTATTTCTAGATCAAATGTTGCATTCAGAGACATGAGTACTCTAATGGAAGTTAACTTTTCAATAGAGGAAAATATTTCACCAAAGTCGACTCCCTCGAATTGGGAATAACCTTTTGCTACCAGTCGAACTTTGAACTTCTCGACTTGTCCTCTGACATTCATTTTTTTCTTGAATACCTATTTGTTACCGACAAAATTTATTCCACCAGGTAACTTCAATAAATCCCATGTCTCATTCTTGTGCAAGGATTCCATTTCTTTGACCACGGAGTCCTTATAGAGTTTACCCTCTACCAAGTCGACTTCCTCGCTGACCAACTTGGGCTCATAATTTATGGTAGTTTTTAAGAACCAAACATAAAAATAACATAAAAAAACTCAAAATAAGTACTCAACGCCTTGAAAAAGAGATAATTCCAGATAATAATCCTCTTCGAGGGGGAAATCTCCTTATACACCACATAAATTTACAATACAGGATGATTCTAAATGAAAAGGTCTCCTTAGTATATATAGGAGACTATGAGATACAATTACAACTAATGGAACAAATATGACATAAATAAACTAACAATACTAATGTAATATGCGCCAAATAAGGAGTAATGTGCCACTATTTAGGTCTTAACATGCCTCTCCCCTTAAGAAAAGTTGTGTCCACAATGCTTGAGTAATTCTGGATTCTTATGTATAAAATACTCGTCTTCCCAAGTGGAATCTTTAGCAGGTAGTTTCCTCCACTTAATGAGATACTCTGAAATGCATCTATTCATCAATTGGAAAATTCTTGTGTCTGTGATAGCTTCATGATACAATATTATTTTCCCTTCCTCGTCAAGTTCTATAAATATAGTTTGAACTGGGATATTGTCACATATAACCTTATTTAAGCATGAAACATGGATAAATGGGTGTACCCACAAAGATGTAGGCAACTCCAATTTGTATGCCATAGTACCAATCTTTTGCAACCCGTTATAAGGGCCATAATACTTTGATGAGAATTTATTATCCTTATTATCTTGCTTGAGGGGCATTTTTTTGTATGGTTATAGTATTTAAAATAACCAATCCCATACTTCAAAACTTATTTCACTACGATGTTGATTTTCTTGTTGTTTCATGCGATTATGTGCCATGGTCAGGTTGTCCTTTAAGAGTTGGAGAACTTGTTGTTGTTGGAGAACCTTAGATTTTACTTTGAGAGAAGAAGTGATTGAAGTTGGGTGATATTCATAGAGTGCCATAAATTGTGTCATTTTTGTTGTAGTATGAAAGGAAGTGTTATACCACCATTCTTCCATGCATAACCACTTTCAAACCATTGTGTTCTTTTATCATATACAAAGCAACGAAGGTATCCTTCCAGAAATTTTTTCACTATCTCGGTTTGTCGATCATATTGAGGATGATAAGATGAGATATGAGCCAATTGAGTACCCAAACAAGAAAATAATTCTATCCAAAAATCTCTAGTGAAGATGGGATCTCTGTCACTTACAATAATCTTTGGGCTTCCATGTATCTTTTGAACTATCTCCATGAATGTGGTGGCAACACAATGGCTTTCAAAGGATGCGAGAGTGCACAAAACTGTGCATACTTGGTTAGTGTATCGAAAATCACCATGATGACACTATTTCCTTTAGACTTCAGTAGCACTATGATGGAATCCATGGAAACCTCCTCCTAATGCTGACATGGGATGGATAATGGTTGTAAAAGACATGGGGTCTTAATTGTTTCCACCTTATTTTGTTGGAAAACTAAACATTCTGCCACAAACCTCTGAACATTAGCTTTACGACCATCCCCAAAAAATTCCTTCTTGACCCCACAATAGTTTTTCAAAAATCCTAAGTGCCCTCCTACCAGAGAGGTGTACAATTCCAAGACCAACTTTTGTTTGAGTTGGGAGTTCTTACATAAATATAAGTGATATGTGCACCATAGTGAATCATTTTTCCATGTAAATGTATATGATGCACTGGAATCCTCTTGCAAACTTTGAATGAGGGTCCACACATTTTCGACATTCTTCCATTCATCCCTCCCTTCTATTATCCAATCAGGTTGGATGATTGAGAAATCATAGATAATGGACTCAACATCTTCATCCTTTCTTGAGAGTGAATATGCCACAACATTTTTCTTCCCTTTTTTGTAGATGATTTCAAAATCATAACCCAACATCTTGGTCACCCATTTTTGTTTTTCTTTTGAAGATAGTATTTTTTCCAAGAAGTATTTAATACTATCATGATCTTCTTTGACCTTGAAGTGCCTACCTATTAGGTAAGGACACCATTGCTTCAATGCATGTATTATTTAAATCATTTCCTTCTCATAAATGGGTTTGTGTAAGTCCTTTCCCTTGAGTGTCTGACTTTCAAAAGAAAGGGGCCTTCCTTCTTGCATTAGAACAACACCAATTCCATTTCCCAAGCTGTCACATTCCACAATAAAAGTTTTTGTTAGGTCTGGTGTGGTCAAGACATGATCTTTGCACATCGCCTCTTTAAGTTGTTCAAAATCTTGAGTTTCTTCTAGAGTCCATGAAAATACATCCTTCTTGGTTAATGTCGTTAAAGGTGCTTCTATTCTTCCATAGTTCCAAACAAATTTGCAGTAGTAACCTGTCAAACCCAAATATCGTTTAAGATTCTTCAATGTTTTGGGAATCAACCAGTCCATCATGGACTTAATATTGTTAGGGTTTACCTTGACACCTTCATGAGATACAATATGACCCAAATACTCTACCTCCTTCACCCCAAAGAAACATTTGGATGGTTTGGAATATAGTTGTTGCTCCTTTATTAGTTGTATCACCTTGTCAACATGTTGAACATGATCTTCCCAATACTTTCTATAGATTAGTATATCATCAAAAAATACTAACAAAAATTTTCGAAGGAAGGGCTTGAAAATGGAATTCATCAACCCTTGGAATGTGGAAGTTTCATTCTTAAGGCCAAAAGGCATGACCAAAAATTTGTAATGGCCTTCATGGGTTCAGAATGTTGTTTTTGGGATATCTTCTTTCTTCATTCTAATCTAATGATACCCTGAACGAAGATCCAACTTTGTGAATTAGATTGATCCATTCAATTATTCTAAAAATTCATCAATGATGGGAATGGTAAACTTATATTTAATAGTGATCTTGTTGATCTCTCTATAATATGGACACATATTCCATGAGCCCTATTTCTTGAGTACCATTACCACCGGTGAAAAGTAATAACTTTGGCTAGGTCTAATAATACCAACCTCTAGCATTTCTTCAACCATATGCTCAATTTCACTCTTCTGGGTTGTTGGATTCATGTTTTGATTGTTTTATTGTGATGATCAAATCCTTTTTGAATCGATATTACATATGCTATGCTTCATATTAGCTATTTTGAAGGATTCTCAAAGGTTTATATATCAATTCATCATGAATTTGCATTAGGTATGTACAATTGGTTTTTTTGTAATGGTTTTGTGATCAATTTAGTTTAGTTCGATGTTTATAAAGCTATAATGCATGGTTTGTTTGCAACAGGGAAAAATTGAGGTCTGATCCTCCATCCAGTACCTCATCTGACACTATGTTCAGCACTTGATCCTATACGCGATCTGACACTCCATCCGACACGCGATCCGACACTCTGAGTGCATTGCAGCTAGTGGTTGGTACATTGGCATCATGTGGTGAACGAATCAGTAATATAGGTTTTGTACCCCCTCGTGGCCTCCAACTACAAAGCTTGACACACCTCAGATTGGGCAGTTTTAGTGATCGCTGAGTGGCTCACAAAATTTCTAGAAGATGCTTTTGTTAGAAATCATTTAATGAGTTTTTTGTTTTTTGAGAAGTTCGACCCTTCCATTGGTCGACCTCTCAAGTTGTAAATCATCTATAAATACCATTACCCGTGGAACAACTAAATACATAATTTTTTAGAAGAATTTTATTGTTTAGTACAAAGATTATTTGCAACTTTGTTCCAGACTCCATTTTTATGATTAATGATAGCATTGCGTTGAGTTAAGAACCTACATTTTCTTGTTGGAGTGTAGACACGACCTGCTAGGGGGCCCACCAGTGGTCTAGGAGACTATGTATATCAATATATATTGTGTGTTCATCTTGTTTCTTATTTAGAATTCGTAATTATTTCTTTATTGCATGTATTTCTCAATTTTAATTGTTGTTTATATGTCAATTATAACTTGTTAATCTATTTTTTTTTCCTTAATTGCAAATTGCTTGTAGGAGCTGGTTAATTATAGTATTGTGCCTTTTCCTTATTAGCTATGAATCATATTGCAAGATACTAGTTTAGATAGTTGTATTGAAGTATTAATTAATTACTTTGGTTTCGGTAATTGATAGAGAGAATTAGTTTAGACATAGTATTAGTTTAGAAAGAGCATTAACTTAGATAGATCATTAGTGTAAAAAGAGTATTAGTTTAAGATTGTTTGAAATCTTTGATACATTAGTTGTTTCAAGTTTTGATAGATTTAATTGAGATAGATTTAATTTCCATTTCAATTATTTTTTGTAGATCTATTTTGTTTATTGATTTTTCCTTAGTATGATAGGATAAAAATAGATTTTGGATTATGATTTCTAAAATCATTTTAGTTAATTTTGAAAAATGATTTTTAATGATAGAATTAGTTCAATTTAAATCATGAAATCTCAGTTATGGATTTGAATTGTAATTTCTAGTTGACATTGATCAAGAATTAGAAGTTTGCACAAAGTTAATTTGAATTAGGATTTTTAATCAGGAGTTGATGAGTTTATATATTTTATTGAAGTAGTGAATTTGAGTAAGAGTTCTTTTAATTGTTGATGATTGATGTATAAAGTTTAGATATCACATGGATTCCCAAAACACTTAATGTTTCTTCTATGATGGCAAAGCTTTCTTTAGATTGCCTTATTCATACTTTCCATTTCTATGTAGAAGTCAACATTGAATTAATTCCTCTTGAATTGTCACTAATAGTTAGATTCCATCGTGATGTTATTCAACACCGAAGACACAATCATCACCTTTGAATAATTTCTTTCATTTTACTACAAGCTAGAAATAGTTTTGATCAATTAGAATTTGAATACAGTCATAACACTTTTACTTTTGATTAGAGTAGATTAAAATTTATTCTTCGCGAAATAGAAATAGTTATGAGTTCCTTTTAATAATAGAGTTCACTTGTCAAAATAGTCTTGATAGGTTAGTTGTTTACTTTATTATTTTCTCAGAGATAGATAGATCATATAACTTAGAAATAACTCACTTGTTATTTTCTTATTTAGAAATTGTCCATCAATTCATTGTTTGAAGTTGCTTACGGTAAATATGTCATAATACTAGAATTACTTAGAGCTCAGTAATAGAATTTGTTAATTAACGAAAATCGAAAAGAATGATCTCTTTCGAAAGTAGATTGATAGAGTGTTGATCCCTAGGTTGACGATCTCCTTAGTTAGATAATACTTCCATTAGATTTTCCTCCTTGGCTCATACAGTGCCACAACTCTAAATTTACTTACCTCGGGTTGACAATTTAATTGAGGGAATTAGTGCATATAGAATACCCATAATTTTTGGTGTCATTATCGGGGAGTTGTCTTAAGGTAGGGAATAGTTAGGAAGTAGATCATTTATTAACCTTATCATTAGTTTGGTGGCGGGTGAAATTTAAAATGAGAGGTAAGAACCTGCGCATTTGTTATAGAAGGTTCCCCTAAACCCAATGGTAGTTTTTCTTTTTATTTTCTTTCATGAACAAACCTAGGGACCCAAAGGGAAGATACATTAAAACCAAACCAAACCTTCTAATCAAGGTTCCTTCTAACCTTTTTGGAGGAAGTAACACTCCACCCATAAACTCCGTAGATCGATACCGTAAAATAGGGGTTAGATCAACCCAAAGAGCTAAAGAATTTTCTGAAGAGACCAAGACCGGGAGAACTATAGAGAAGAAAATTGAAACATCAATAGTAGTGGGACAAGAGGCAAGACCACTCAGGCCTTCATCAAAACCATCCAACAAAACCTTTTCCTTTTCACCACCATCAGGGGACTCGAACTTTGTATATATCATTTATCATGAACAAGTGAATGCCCTCTTTGGTAGTTCAACCAATATAATTGTTTCCTAGATTGAAATAGAAACTTTGGCATCAATAGTCTCAACCATCTTGAGTAAAGTCCTAGACATTCAAACAATAGATAGGATACCTTTCCTAGAAAAGAACCTTGGGATACTTTGTTATCTTCAAGGATAAAACCATTTAGGTACTCTGTCTTTGGAAACCAAACTAGTATGGATAATTAGGAGGATCAAAAACATGTGAGACACAATGAGGGAGAAAAATTTCGGAACCAAACCGAAACCAGCTTCATGTTTCCAATTTTGGATACCACACATAATGTCAACATGAATAAAATTCCACTCTCTCCACTTCCCACATTTTACGGTAAAAGCAGTGAAGACCTGGATACCTTGCTATTTGAGTTTGACATCTTGTGTAAGAGATACAACTATTTGAAATGTTCCCATAAATTGAAACTTTTTCCTGCTACCCTCAAGGATTTTTCACTAATATGGTTCATGGGGTTGGGAGAGTCTAGTATTATGTCTTGGGAAGACATGAAAGCTATATTTCTTAAAAAATACCAAGACTACTGCAAGTCCAAGGATTCTCGTAATGATATTTTTAATATCCAATAGTTAGAGGATGAGAGTCTTGAGGATTACATGGAACAGTTTCCTTATATCTCACAGAAATCGAAGTACCATAACCTCCCAGATGATGCATTCAAGGTTGTTTTCCTTAAAGTTATTTCGGAAGAATGCCTAGAGACACTTAACCTAATGGAATTATTTGACATCTCCCATAAACCATTTACTTAAATCTGTGAAATGTGTAGGAATTACTCAAGGAGTAGATCCAATACGGGGAAGAGTTTTGAGGATCCTTATAGTAGAAACCTAAAAACAATTAGTTCAGGTGGTATCACAAGGGTAGAGATAGGGAACCTATTGGATAACTTCAAAACCAATATATTAAGTACAATAGGTTCCCAGTTGGACACCCTAAATATTAAAAAGAAACAGGAGGAGGATAATGCAACAACGTGCATATTTTGTCTAAGATGTAGGAGGAAGCATTCCTTAAGGGAATGCCCATTAGATAATATTTCAGTTCATGGCTTCTGCACTGAAGACCACCCAACTGAAAATTTCTCATCACTGCCCAGTTTATTAGCCATTTACAAAAGTGGGGATCCTAGGGAATCCTCCTATGAACCTAGGAGGCCATGGAAGCCTAGGAGTTAACCTACATACCTAGATATACCACCTCAAGTTCCACCCTATTATCAACAACCACAATAGTGGAACTCATCGAACTAGAAAAACTAGTCTACACATTATCACCATCCTTGGCTACAAGGATGGAGAGGAGGGAATACCCAAGGAAACACTCAAGATCCACCTATCCTTATGCCCAGTCATCCTTACCACCAATTTCCACCAAATATCCCACAACGTTTTCTAGGTTTTGTTCCCCCACCTTTACCTCCCATTCCACAACAACCCCAACAATACCAGAATATAAGCTCTTAAAGACCGACATTATTACCGGCACAAACAGTTCCCAAAACCAATAAAAAACCAACTCAACCTCTTCACAATGTTGAGATAAAAACCTTCTCGGCGTATGTTATTTATCATGTTCCATTGCATGAGATTCACCTAAGGTCGAGAAAATGTCTGGATAGGCAAAGGCCTTCAGTAGTCATCCAGGAAGAAGTAGAAGATCAAACTACCGAACAACCCATGAATGACACTAAGTGGGAAGATGCTATCATTCCTAAAGACCAGGAACCCAAGCTTCCCCAAAATGAATCTTCACATATTACAAAATACCCTCCTTATCCATAAATATTAATGATTGAGAAACCTACCACTCGACCAAAATTTGACATTTTAAATGAATTGAATAATATCTGTGTCAAAATTCCCTTGTTACAATCCATAAAGGACATTCCAATTTACAATAGGGTGGTCAAATAATTGTCTATCAAGAAACCAGGGAGGAAGTAGAAGTATCCTCCAATAGTATGCTTGATAGGAGAATTCTCTGAGTACATATCAGAGCAGCCTAGGGTCACAAAATATGGGAACCCAGGGAACCCAGGGAACAATAACCATTAATAAGGTTCCCATCGGAAACACTCTCATGGACCTAGGAGAAGCCATTAATGTTATGATTGTTACTACTTTGGAGGAATTACAGTTAAAACCTCTTCTTAGACCCACCCCAACTATTTTGGAATTCGCAGATAAAACAAAGGTTACACCTGAAGGAATCTTAGATGATATCATAGTTACATTAGCCTCATGGGAATACCCAATATAATTTCTTATCATTCCTTCAAAGGATCTTGCTAAAGGGCATCTCGTTATCCTGGAAAGACCTTGGTTGGCCACAACCAATGCATTTATTGGTTGTAGAGAAGGTGAAATGACCGTATCAAATATAATTTCTATACATAATCTTACCATATACCCACTAGCTCAACCTATCATGGAGAATATATGGTGGATTGAATGTACATATGAGAATGAAGACTGGGAAAAACTCATTTTTCCAAGTGATCATTCCTGGGCACTTCAGGAGAAAACAAGGGAAAATGTGTTAAAGAAGTTTATTTTTTCTATCACGTCTTGATTTTCCACAATCGTTTCCCCAATTTGAGTACATGTTTGGGGAAGAATTTCAGGAACAGTTGGACCCATCAAATTTTTCTTCGACATATTTTATTTTTAAGATAGATGAGTCTGGCACATCTTATACCATGCCCTATGAGATTAGTCCAAGGAAATTCCTACATATAAATTCCGGACTAGATGCAAACCAACAAAAACAATTAGTAAATGTCCTTAAAGAAAAATTAGGGGAATTCTCCTGGGAATACAATGATATGAAGGGTATACACCCTGATACATGCATTCATCACATATATACCTAGGAATAAGTAACACCTATTAGGAAACCCTAGAGGAGGATGAACCTGACACTCAAGGATATAGTAAAAGAGGATATACAAAAGTGATTGAATGCCATATTTATTTATCCAATATCTAACAGTAAATGGGTATCCTCGCTTGTAGTGGTTCCAAAGAAAGTAACCACGTAATGGAAAAATTTTGTCGATTTTCGGTAACTTAATAAGGCTACTCTAAAGGATTATTTTCCCCTTCCTTTCATTGATCAAGTCATTGATACCTTGTCAGGGAAGAAATAATTCTCCTTCCTAGATGGACATAGCGGGTAAAACCAAATTCTCATAGCACTCGAGGATCATGAAAAGACTACTTTCACTTGTCCTTGGGGAACCTATGCCTATAGGGTCTTACCATTCAGTTTGTGTAATGCTCCTGCCACATTTCAACAAGCGATACTAGGGATATTTGTTGATCTTATTCTTGATTGTGTGGAAGTATACATGGATGAATTTACAGTATATGGAAACTTACCAAGAAGCCCTAGATAATCTAGAGAAAGTCCTTATCAGATGCCATGAAATGAACCTATCCTTAAGTCATGAAAAATGAAAAATGTTGTTGACTGAAGGACTAGTCTTAGGACATCACATTTCATCTGAAGGGATTAAAGTATATCTTGCTAAGATTGAGGTAATAGTCAAACTTCCACCCCTCAAAACTCAAAAATAGGTAAGAATCTTTCTTGGACATGCCATATACTACCGACGATTTATTGAAAATTTCACAAAGATTGTTGCACCCATGTTTGGATTGTTAATAAAAGATGTTAATTTTCTTTGGATTGACCAATGTCAAACCGCCTTTGAAGCTTTGAAATCTAATTTATTTGTGCCACCAGTTCTTATGGGACCCAATTGGTCCCTTCCATTTCACATATCCACTAATGCCTTTGATACTGCAATAGGAGGAGTATTAGGGTAGAAAGAATACCATCAACCCTATGCCATCTATTTTGTGAGTAAGAACTTGTCCCCTGCCGAGTTAAACTATATAGTTACCAAAAATGAATTCTTGGTAGTGGTCCATGCCATCAATAAATTTCACCATTATATCATAGGATACAAAGTATTTGTACATACAAATCACTCTACCATTATATTTCTCATGAATAATCCCATTACCAATGGTCGAGTGACTAGGTGGCTTCTGTTATTGAAAAATTCAATATCATTGTCCTTAACCGACTAGGAAAGGAGAATTTAGTAGTTGATTTTATTTCACACATAAGACATGAGGGTGATGATATTCATGTTGATGATAGTTTTCCAAATGAGCATCTCTTTTCCCTCTATGTAAATACCCCATGGTTTGCAAACATGGAAAATTATTTGGCTACTAGGAAGTTACCATCTCATTTGTCACCTCATGAAAAGCATCGAATTATCATGCAAAGTGATAACTACTCTTGGGTTGGGCATGAACTTTTTCGTATTGGTCCATACTTGATTGTTCGTAGATGTGTCCGAGAAGATAAGATACTAGAAATCCTACGAAGTTGTCATGATGGGCCATGTGGTGGCCATTTTTCTGACAAACATACAACATATAAGGTGTTACATTCAGGTTACTATTGGCCTATCATTTTTAAGGATGCTTCCAAATATGTGAGTAGTTGCGATAGATATCAAAGGATAGGAAGACCCACATCAATAGATGAAATTCCCTTGTGTTCCCAAGTTATGATAGAACCTTTCTAGAAATGGGCCCTTGATTTTGTGGGACCAATTTCACCTGTGTCTGATAAGAAGAGTTATATTTTGGTTTGTACAGACTATGTCACCAAGTGGGTAGAAGCAAAAGCCTTATTTAGGGCTACCGAAAAAATCTGTTTTTGAATTCATTTATGAAGACATATTTACCCTCTTTGGTGTTCCTCGTGAAATTGTTATGGACCAGGGCACCCAATTCACTTCTAAGTTGATGAAGGAATTGTCGGATAAATATGGGATCAAGCATTTCAGGTCTTCTCCATATCACCCACAAGCTAATGGCAAAGTAGAGTCCACAAACAAATTTTTGGAAACTATCTTAACCAAAACTGTTCAATTACACCATAGGGATTGGGATTATAAACTTCCAGAGGCTTTTTGGGCATATCGTACCACCTGGAGAAACACCACTGGGCATACCCCTTATGATCTAGTGTATGGAAAACAAGTACTTCTACCAATAGAATTCCAAGTAAGGACTTTTTGTATTGTCGCACAATTGGGATTAAACCTATATGAGTCACAGAAAGAATGATCCCTACAATTAAATGAGTTGGATGAGATTAGGAAATATGTTATCCAATGAAAAATTTTAGTTCAAAACAAGAGGAGTAAGTGGCATGAAAAATTTATTAAGAAGAAACAATTCCAATCTGGTGATTGGGCTTTGTTGTTTGACTCCCGATTTAAAACTTTTAAAGGAAAAATTACCACTTGGTGGTTGGGTCCTTATGAGGCAGTTACCATGTATGATAATGGGGATGTTAAGATTAAAAAAGTTGACGATGGACAAGTCTCTTTTGTAGTGAATGGACATCGACTTAAAATTTACCACATAACCATTTCCAAAGAAGATTTTATACATGTCCTGTCAACTGACAAGGAATTGGCCTCAAGAGATGGGGAAGTTTCTTCTCCCTCCCCCTTTTTTTGAAACTTTTTCTGAATTTTGATTGTACATATGTAAATAATTTGAAGTGTGTTTTTGTTGATAAAAAATTCTAGAGATTTCTACAGGTATTTATTTCAACATGAGTGGAAAAATTCAAGGAGAAAAAAAGGAAAGTATTTTCCTTAAAAAATGGTATTTCTATATTTTAACCTTGTTGCCTGCTTAAGCATTAATTGAATATTGACTTGTTGTAAATTAGCCATATTTTTTCAATATTTCTATCTTCCTTTTTCTCAAGGAATCTTTAATGGCATTTTCTCTTAACCTCCATCACTAGAGGATATAAGGAAGTGAAACCATGGCTATCAAACCTAGAGGTTACTCGTACAATTTCCCCAACAACCTTTAGTAGGTGAGTAAGTATCTTTATGAAATATTAGCAAGAAGGTTTGATTATTGGTTATCCATGGAAACATCACTATAACTTAAAAAATAAGAAAGTGAGTCGAGCTTGAAGATATATTTATATTCTTTTCCATTGGTACCATCCACTACACACTAAAAATGCTTGATTATACCATATCTTTAGATAGGCTATATCCACTTAAGAACCCATTACATCAAGGAAATATATAAGGAATGCATAAAGAAGAGTCATCCTCTAACATAAATACCATCCCAATCTTAAATAAAAATTTCAGATTTGTCTCCCCATCTTCTTGCAGAAATAAATCTTTATATAAAAATATTAAAATATGGTGGACTAGTCTCTGTTGTAAAATGGTGTAAGAGGCTAAACCACCAGGATACTAAAAAGGCTTGTTGGCAGTGGGTACCAGCCTGTGGTATGACTAGGTAAACCCGTCAGAGTACTGAACAATATTGCTAGTAGCGGGGCATTCTACCTAGCAAGGGTGATGATCTGACAAACAATAAATAAAATTCCTAAATCTTAAACTTGTCATGATGTACAACATTACTTGTAGACAAAGATGAAAATAAATATGCATGGTTAAGAAAAGGTCAATGAACTCCATAGATCTGCCATTGGGAACTAACTTTAAGACTATCCTAAGACTCCCTTGCCTACCTCTTCTTAACTATATGTAGGATGTTTTGTCCTACAGGTGGGCCATACTATAACCATCTCGTTAGACTAATATGTGAAATTTATCTCTACAGTTGGAAATCTATAAATCTTAAGATATTGGGATAATTGATCGGTTCCGTATATTTTTTATTGTGATGTGTCACAATACTTAGGAGTGGGGGAGGGGTTTCCTGAGCTGACAAATGATAAACACTACATATCTATATTATAATCCATGAGAAGAGGAAGTAGAACCCCTGTAAAAATTATGTTATATTGTTTTCACGATATTCTGGGCTATTATATCAACAATTGTTTTTATTAAAATGTTAAATTATATATTACTGACATCACTGTGTGTTATAAGCCTGTTGTACATTTTTAACGAAGGAATGCACTTGTTCTTTATGTCAATTACAGATTGTTAAATGCTCACTACAGATTTTTGCTACATTCCAATGAACAAAGGAACAAATTGTTTTATAATGTACAAAAACGATGATAAGGAAATTAAGAGTGGATCATTCTATTTACACTTATCTTGTCCATGCTCTTGTTCATCATGACTATCAGAAATTTCCCAAGATGAGTGCTATGGGTGAATGTCCATTATAATGGAGATAATTTCTACTTGCACAGGAGTACCATATGGAGTGCCATTTGGAAGACCAGATGGGGTGCCATCTGGACGAATAGATGAAGCGCCATATGAAGGACCAGATGAGGTATGCATATACTATAAATGACCATGATTGCATGCAAAAAAAGATCGTTCGAATTGATACATTTGTTTCAATGGTAATTTAAGATGAATTGAATTGTATGTTGTTAAAATTCACGTTGATAATTAAATTAAAAACTTTTAATGAATTTTTATGATCAAATGACCAAGTCAAAGACTTGGAAATTGATTTAATTCACACATAATTGCAATTTCCTCCAAAGTACACCATTCAAAATTCAAATACTACGCAATAATAGTCACACATGGAAATCGTGTGTGATGAATTTTCTCACGAATTCAACCATTTTCCATCTTAATTGCATTAAAAATTGGGTGTTTTTCCGAAATTGTCATTCCAATCATCCATGCTTGTTGTGTCGTGCTCACCCTCTACTCGATTTTTTTCTTCTACTCAACCTCCACATTGTAACCTTTCCTAAATTCTATGAACCTTCCTCCTATGTCGAGCTTCTAGGCATTCCTGAATTCGTAGAGTGTAGAGAGATTTTCCTTCGCACAGGTTGGGGACCATTCTTAGCTAGTCTGCAGGGAAACGAAAAATGGCGTCTCACTAAAATTATCTCTCAGGTTTAATGGGAGGATGGAAAACATAGGTTCTCTGGTCTTCTTAGTATCTGAGGATTCAATTCCCTCAGCCACAAAATTTCCACGGGTTGGGGATGGATGGTTCAAACACCATCAATTTCCATGCCCAAGCTACAATAGAGTGTTCAAGCCTAAATTTCAAAATGTTTATGGAGATAAATGGTACTCCAAAGAATGGATCAAGGATGAATTTATTAATCCCATGATCGTCATTACCAAGATTATTACTTGTGAAGGTAGGTACTATGTCTTCAATGATTACCATTTTCGTTTGTTAGGTCATTTCCAATTTAATAAGCCCCTGGATTTTCCTTTCTACTTCTTGAAAAGTCTTGAGAAAATGTATTCCCAAGTGTGTAAATACTTGGAAAATCCTCACAACAGTCTATTCCAGCATGGCCTCATTAAATTTCTTGTCATAACTGAGTTGAAAAAACAGGGAAAGACATGGGATGAATTCCTCTATCAATTCTTAAACCCCCATCTCACAATCAAGACCAGCAAGAGATCAATTGATTTAGGGATTGTTAACCCATATAAGCCTCATTATCTAAAGAATCTAAACCATCCAACTCAAAATATATCTCTTTCTGAATAAAAGGCCAAGAAAATTGTTGATTTCCCTGCAACCTCATCGGGCAAGAAAACCAAAAATCCTGCTAATAATCCTCCATTTCCTAGTGCAAGTGGAAAACCTAATGTAAAACCTCCAAGATCTTCATATCCTATCCAAGTTTATTCTAATCATGAAATCTCCCATAAAATACTTAGAGAAGTTTTTGCAGAATATTTTGAACCTAATAAAGAAGTGAAATTCGAACATATTCCCTCTCACAAGAACTATGTTACTCCTACCTCCCAGATTCCTACATCATCTTTCAAAGTTGATATAACTTCTACATCTATAAAGGGATCCAAGCCATATTATTTTGAACCATATGATCATACCCCAATTATTGAGAAATTACAACAACAAAATTCTCAGTTGCTTCAATAGTTGGAAGAGAGAAAAACTATGGATAACCATCTGCATCATGACAATGTGGTATTGCAAAAAAAAGTGAATTCTCTCCAATGATTGGTTGATCCAATGACCACCACCAATCGCATCCTCTGGATGCAATGGAAAAAACATAAAAGGACCAAGAAAAAATCTCTAGGACAAGAGGGAGAAGCTTGTAAAGCCAATCCACCCCCTCCTTCACAAGTCTAGTTATGTCAGGTGATTCATTTTTGTTTGCAGAGGGACCTACAAATCCTTAGGCATGGGGGTAATGTTGGGTTAGTGTTTTGATTATTTTATTGCAATGATCAAATCCTTTTTGTATCAATATTACATATGCTATGCTTCATATTATCCATTTTGAAGGATTCTCAAAGGTTTATATATCAATTCACCATGAATTCGCATTAGGTATGTATAATTGGTGTTTTTTTTAATGGTTTTGTGATCAATTCAATTCAGTTCTATGTTTATAAATATGCAATGCATGGTTTGTTTGCAATAGGGAAAAATTGTGGGTTGATCCTCCATTCGGTACCTCGTCCGACACTTCGTTCATCACTTGATCCGACACGAGATACGACACTCCATTCAACACACGATCTGACACTCAAAGGGAATTGGAGATGGCGATTGGTACATTGGCAGCCTGTGGTGGACGAATTACTAATTTGGCTTTTGTTCCCCTTCATGGCCTCCAACTACAGATCTCGACACACCTCAGATCGGGAGGTTGTATTGATCGCTAAGTGGCTCACGAAATTTCTAGAAGATGCTATTGTTAGAACTCATTTAATGAGTTTGTAGTTTTTAGAGGAGGTTGACCCTTCCAGTGGTCGACCTCTCAAGATGTAAATCATTTATAAATACCACTACCTATGGCACGATTAAAGATAGAATTTTTGAGAAGAATTTTATTGTTTAATACAAACATGATCTACAACTTTGTTCTATACACTGTTTTTATGATTAATGACAGCATTGCGTTGAGTTAAGTATCTTCTTTTTCTTGTTGGAGTGTAGCCACGACCAGCTTGGGGGCCCACCAGTGGTATGGGTGACTTTGTATATCAATAAATATTGTGTGTTCATCTTGTTGCTTATTTAGAATTCGTAATTATTTATTTACTGCATGTATTTCTCAATTTTAATTGTTGTGTATATGTCAATTATAACTTTTTAATCTAATTTGTTTTTCCTTAATTGCAGATTGCTTGTAGGAGCTGGTTAATTATATTATTGTGTATTTTCCTTATAATCTATGAATCATCCTATAGGATACTAATTTAGATAGTTGTATTGAAGTCTTAATTAATTACTTTGGTTTTGGTAATTGAGACAAAGAATTAGTTTAGACAGAGCATTAACTTAGATAGAGCATTAGTGTAAACAAAGTATTAATTTAAGATTGTTTGCAAGCTTTGATAGATTAGTTGTTTCAAGTTTTGATAGATTTAATTGAGATAGATTTAATTGCCATTTCAATTATTCTTTGTATATCTATTTTGTTTATTGATTTTTCCTTAGTATGATAGGATAAAAATAGATTTCCGATTATCATTTCTAAAATAATTTTAGTTAATTTTGAAATATGATTTTTAATCATAGAATTAGTTCAGTTTAGATCATGAAATCTCATATATGGATTTGAATTGTAATTTCTAGTTGACATTGATCAAGAATTAGAAGTTTGCATAGAGTGAATTTGAATTAGGATTTTTAATCATGAGTTGATGAGTTTATAGATTTTCTTGAAGTAGTGAATTTGAATAAGAGTGTTTTTAATCGTTGATGATTGATGTATAAAGTTTAGAGATCACATGGATTCTCGAAATACTTAGTGTTGCTTCTATGATGAAAAATATTTCTTTAGATTCCCTTATTCATACTTTCCATTTCTATGTAGAAGTCAACATTGAATTAATTCTTCTTGAACTGTCACTAATAGTCAGATGCCATCATGATGTTATTCGACACCGAAGACACAATCATCACCTTTGAATACTTTCTTTCCTTTTACTGCAAGATAGAAATAGTTTTGATCAATTAGAATTTGAATACAATCATAACACTTTTTCTTTTGATTAAGTAGATTAAAATTTATTCTTCGTGAAATAGAAATAGTTATGAGTTCTTTTTAAGAATATAGTTCACTTGTCAAAATAGTCTTGATAGGTTAGTTGTTTACTTTCTTACTTTCTCAGAGATAGATAGATCAAATAAATCAAAAATAGCTTACTTGTTGTTTCTTACTTAAAAAAGATTGAATAGATTAACTAGCTTCAAAATAGATTGCTATTTTCTTATTTAGAAATAGTCCATCAATTAATTGTTTGATGTTTCTTAGGGTAAATAGTTCATAATCCTATAATTACTTAAAGCTCATTAATAGAATTTGTTAATTAATGAAAATTGAAAAGAATCATCTCTTTAGAAAGTAGATTGATAGAGTGATGATCCCTAGGTAGACCATCTCCTTAGTTATATAATACTTCCATTATCTTTCCTGCCTTGGCTCATATAGTGCCACAACTCTAAGTTTACTTACCTCGGATTGACAATTTAATTGAGGGAATTAGTGCATATAGAATACCCATCATGGGCATAAGGGTATCTGTAAGGCATTATGTTAGGAGGAACACTCCCATGAATTAGGTGAATAACATTATCATGATTTTGAGTGGGTGGAAGACCTATGGGAATATCTTCAAATACTTTAAAATTCTTATCAATGATCCCTTGGAGATATAGGGGAATATATGGCTTAGATGTTTGAACATCTAGTGAGTATAGTTGTACAATTACACCCTGATTCCCTTTTTCAACAATTTTTTCATGCCATTAGACCTTATCACCTTAATGGGTTTCGATGTGATACCCCTTAACTCAATTTCCTTTCCTTCCAATGAAAATTCCATGAAAAGTTCTTGAAAATTAAAATCCACTATTCCAAATGATTGCAACCATTGGACTCCTAGTACAACTTCAACACCACCCATGGGTATAGAAATCATTGGAATATTCATTACATATTCCCCCATAGTAATATTGATCTTATGGCATTTTCTTGATAAATTGACAGTTCCTCCATTTGAAATCATTACTTGAAAATATGGCGTTGGATATATAAAGCAATTGAGAGCTTTGAATAATTTATAGTGAATGAAATTATGAGTACTACCAGAATCAATTAATACTATTACCTTTTTCTTTTTGATATATCCTTCAATCTTTAGGGTTTGAGGAGTGATGATTCCAACCAATGCATTACATGATACCGTGGGATTAAACTCTTCAGAAGACATGTCTTCTACGTTTTCATCTTGAGTTGGTTCTTGTTCTTGTTCTTCTTGTTCTTCTTCTTCCTCTTCACAATCTATGTAGAATAATTTATTCTCACCAAACTTATGTCTCTTAATGTACTTGATGTCACAATTAAAGCATAAACCTTTTGTTTTTATTTCCTCCAATTTTTGAGGTTTCAAACTTGTAGGTTGAGGCGTTTTATAAGAAGGAACATTATTCTCTCGATAGATGTTAGAAGTGATCCTTCTAGTACCATAGCCATATTTTTACTGTCAACATTTCTCGCCACCCTGAATGCATTCTCCAATGATTTTGGTTCCCAAAGGAAAAACTCATGTTGAATGTTATCCTTTAAATTTCCTATGAATACATCAATCAGGTTCTCATTTGGAATATGTGTTACCATTATATTCAATATTTGGAAGTTCTCAATGTGCTCCACAACTGAACCCTTTTTATTGATATTTATCAATTAGATAAAGAAGGTATTGCTCCTAGTATCCTCATAGTGTGCTATCATTTCTTCCATGAAAGTTTTCCAAGTGAAAAATCATTTGCGAGAACAAATCCATCGATACCACACAAATTGATTGGGTTCTAAATAGAAAGAAGCAATTCGTAAATTTTGTGTGTGTGGCACATCATGTAGATCAAAGAATTGCTCCATATGAAGTATCCATGTGATTGGATCCTTTCGGTCAAACTTGTTGATACCGATCTTAGGAAAGTGGTTGGTATTCAACCTAAAGTTGGAGTTTCTCTAGTCTTGATTCATCTTCCTTGTGTCCTCATCATGAATTTTAAGGGATACATTTTCACTTTCAGGTGACCTCTATATTAGGAAATGTTTCAATCTTTCCATGATCTCCCTTTTTAAACCATCTATCTTAGTATCCATTATTTCATCCAACTTAGCTTCAGCTGAATGCATCATCCCTTGTAGTTCTTATTTTGTTATTGTCTTCTTTTGTAAATCATTTATGTCCCTGTGCATTTGTTCACCTTCATCAAGATTCCAAGTAGGACTTTCTGAAGGCTTATTTGGTGTAGAATTTCCATTTTTTGGTGGCATGTTGGCCAAGTATCGCTTTTAAACCTTGATTTCAAGGTGGTTCTTCTAGTTGATCTTTATTGTGTTGTATCTCCAGAATTTAGGCTCTTCTGGGTTTGCAAATTTTGTTATGTAGTTCTCTGATATGTCTTCTCTACAATGCCATAGGTATGATCAAAATTGGATGTTCCAAGTGGAATTTATGGTAACTTCCCCACACCTTGTTGATTTTTGGCCCTTCCAGTAGAGTGTACTTGTAAAGCGTTCCAAGAGCACAATATCTGATATCTGATTCTGAAACTTGCACAAAAAATACTACAAATTTTCCATTATCCAATGCAACTGGTCTCACTTAATTTGGCTACTCATTGAAGAAGATATCACTATTTTACCTGGAAAACATGTTTGAGACTAGTTAATATGACTAGTCAACTACCCTATCTTACATAGGGTGTATCTACAAAAGTATGATGACCCAGAAGCTGAAATGTTTTATCAAATCTACCTTGATAATTTATCTAAATATCCTCCAAGTTTCAGGGCCTGAATCATCACAGAAAAAAAATTATAGTGAAAATTGTGCAATGACTAAATTTAGGGTGATTCCAGCACCATTTCTTACATAGAATATATCTATGAAATTTTAAAGCTTCATGAGCTGAAATTTGAAACTCAAGTACCTTGATCCATCTAAAACTTAGTAGAAAAAAACTTATAGTGAAAATTCCAAGGTGTCTCAGATGCATCAACAAAACCCCAATACCTTGAGCTATGATACCAAATGTTAAGAACCAAATATAAAAATAGCATAAAAAACCTTAGAATAAGTACTCAAAGCCTTTACAAAGAGATAATTTCAGATAATAAGCCTCTTCGAGGGGGAAACCTCCTTATACACCACATAAATTTACAAATACAAGATGATTCCAAATGAAAAGGTCTCCTTGGTATATATAGGAGACTAGGAGGTACATTTACAACTAATGGACCAAAGATGACATAAATAAAATAACAATACTAATGTAATATGCCCCAATTAAGGGGTAATGTGTTACTATTTAGGGATTAACAACAGTTAACAAAAATGTGGAATGAAAGTCAGGAAGAATATATGATCAAGATTATTTTCGACACGAAATGAGAGTAGAGATATAATAAATAAATGTATATAGATGTATCAAATATCCAACAATATAACATAAATATATCAGAGATATAAACAATGAGATATAGTAATACACAATTTCTATTAATGTGTGAAATGTGTAGAACTATAAAAATACAGAGTGAAAGAGTATTATAACCCTAAATTGCACCACACATGCTTACCTAGCATCAGGCCAACTCATATCCCTTCTTTGCCAAAACTCTGTTGAACAACGCTTTGAAAATCCTCTTGTGTCAAGGTCCACAAACTAGTTCAGGACTAGGGCGTTGAATTAGGTTGGAGAGGAAACTCTTCAAGGCCATTCAAAACCAAACATTAGAGTCTGAGGTAGGGAGTGTCTAAGTCCAGTTTCGTGGAAGTTATCTGGGACCCCCCTCTAACACAGGGGATAAACATGAGGTCGCGTGCGGAAAGGTAGCGAAGATAACCCCTCTAAAGCCCGACCAATCGTAGTGGAGAACACATATCGAGGGCTTGTTTTGGGATTCCTTCGTTTGCATTTTCCACGGGGCTTCGTGGGTCTTGAATCCATTCGAGGTCCTCAGTTGTCTTCCAAACCATTTTTTCTCGATACCCTTGATAGGTTTCGGGCTTGATACCCTTCTCATTGTGGTCTACCCGACTTTCGACTGTACCCACCTGGTGATTGTTCGCGTGCTGGCAACCTAGTTGCCAATATTTTTAGGGACATACACAAGTGACTGCGGGGGTATACCACGGTACCTAGGACAGACATCGGGCCATGCTTTGCAGAGTATACTCGAAGGGTGCTTCTGTGTTCGAGTTTCACTTGCACCGGTAAGTTGCTCTAGTGTTGATTGTTGTAATTGTTCTTCCAAATAGTTTAGTGATTGCTTGTCTTATCTCTTAGGGGATTATTTTTAGGGTGTGTTAACTTTGAACATTTATAATACCTTAGCATATCTTGGATCTTCTCACACAGTGGAGGATCCCGAGATCCACCAGACATGCAGGCTTCTTGGCCTGCCGCCAGTTACACTGGATCCACCCCCGCCACCATTAAGGCGGAAGCTAGACCAACAAGGGTCTTTTGAAGCGACCGGGTTACAAACCTTTGTGCCCGAACAAATCCTAGAGGAATCAATCGCCAATATTGGCTCGGTTGAAACCCCAACCACTGATATCTGGACACCGTTTATTGTATCAATCCAATTTCACGAATGCCAGACAGTGCCTCACACAGCTATGGAAACAAACACTGTTACTTCTACTGGGAATTCTTCAGTTCCCACCATAGTTGCTACCACAAGAGAATCATCTCCTAACTTATCGTCATTGGTCTGAGCCACCATGGTATCGACCGCAACTATGTTGCATAGTGAACCGAACCTGTCTATGGTGACGACGACAACCCCCTTCACACCTAGTGCGACACGCCCTCCATTCTCATACGGTATGCCTAGTTCGGGTACAAGTCCTGCTTTAACCTACTCCACTTTACAGACTTTGGTTCTGGGGGAAGGGAGCTCTAACGCTCCTCTGCAAGGTCAACTTGGGGGCACTCCTGTCCCTTTTAACACTTTTCCTTACACAGGAGGTCATATCCCTCCTTCGTCCCCTTCGCTTGGTGGTCTGCATCAGCAGTCCACCGAGAAACCTACACACACTAGTTTATTTGGAGCAGGGAGTCAAGGAACACCTGCACACCATATGCCGGTAGGTTCGACACCGTTTTCTTGGAACGACACATTTGGTAACAACACTTTTTCATCAACCGCTTTCCTATCTAGTGGCAATCCCATTTTTGGAAAGTCTACTCCTGCACAGGGTACTATTCCTGCGCAGAGGGCACATATAGTAGGACCTCGGAACTCAAGACAAGGATCCGTTCCCTCCTCTAGAATGTTGTTATGGGGTAATTCTTTCCACAGTCAATGGAACCCTGGACAAACTACTATGCCTCTCCCATCAGGACCGGCATGGGGAAATCCTTCCCAAAGTCCTTCGAACACGATGCATGCCCAACACTCTATGTCCTTTATGGGAAATCAATCGATGATGTCTCCATAGATGAAAAATCCTTACGCTGGTCAGGGCCATGGTTTCTACCAGAATCTGGGCCAGCAGCCAAAATTTTCCTGGCAACCTGGTGCTAGTCAAACTCTAGGACCCTTTTTCCCAGGTTATCCGCAGCAACCCAAACTACCATTCCTGACGACTTTACACTTGCCAGATTTGACAAGGTTGTTAAATGATCCTATTTGTCACGATCCATGTTGGCCTCCTATGCCAATGAAGTTTCCTTCCGACATTCCAAAGTTTGAGGCCAATCCTAATGAAGATCCAGGTGATCATGTGACTACCTTCCATCTTTGGTGTTCATCTAACTCATTGAAAGATGACTCTGTATAGTTGCGATTGTTTCAATGTACTCCTATTGGAAGTGTCACGAAATGGTACATCGAGCTCGATCACTCAAGATACTCTTCTTTTGGCGAACCGATGATGGCCTTCCTTAACCATTTCCAGTTACCTATGAGATACGACGCTGGCATAGAGCTGCTCGCCAATTTCGAATAGACAACAACAGACCGTATCTCTGATCATATCCGAGAGTGGAGATGCCATAAGAGTATAATCAAAGTACCAGTCCCACCAACATTCCTACTTGAGTGGTTCCTTAAGTCTTTGGTCCCACAGTTATCCAAACACGTCACAACTTCCGGAGTTTTCTCCGAAGAAGATGCCATCATGAGGGCTCAACAATTTGAGCTCATCTATTCTCAGTCTGGTTTATTATACAACATCTTGCCAGGTGCGCCACGTTCGATACTAGATAAAACTAGACAGAGAGCTAGACCACATGTCTATGGTATTGTTGGTTCAGTACAAACCAATCCTACTGAGCAATTGACAAAACAGTTGCAACAGTTATCTATACAACACGCAGCGGCCAACCAAACTACTACTTTGGCTGCTCCCCCTACCCAAACGTCGGAAGTACACTCCGTGCAGTCGACTAACCCAAAGGCCACCCAGCAGCCCGAAGGGAAGAAAAAACAACGAAAGAAGGGCAAGGGGGATAAAAAACCCACTAATAATGCTGGCGGGGACACCATGGAAAAATCGAAGTCGAGGTATCCATGCAACTTGTGTGTGGAGGACCACCCTACCCATCTTTGTCCTCGACTTGCAGAGGCCCAAAATTTTGTCACACAGCAACAACAGGCAGTGTTGACTAATCCCTTTCAACATGGGAAAAATTTAACTCAAGCCTCTACAAGCACAGAAGGGGGCAACCAAGAAACCTGCCCTCCTCCAAACAATCCCTCATCCATGAACGTATATATTCTTAGGGGTGATTATTTCATAACGACTAGAGCGCATGACTATAGTAAACCAAGCGCTTCTAAGAAGGGTAAAGAAGATGATCTCCCATATCTTCCTCTACAGATCAAGAAAACGTTGGGAGAAACAATGACATGCATTCCAAAGGGTGCATTTAAAAAATCTTCTCACAACCCAAACGCAAGGGCCGCCCAGAATTACTCTATGGTGGAGGATTTATCACAAACCCCTTGTGCGATGTCTACTTTGGAGGTCCTCCAAAGCTGCCCTGCTCAGAGGAAAGCCTTGTTAATCGCTTTGGGCACCTGTAATCTGGGCACCATCACGTTAGATACAACCGACTTAAAACCTCATCTTCCTTACCACGTATCATTTCAGATAGTAGTGGTTCATCCCACAAAAACTTTTACACGGAATATCTTCTGCACAGTGGTCGACGAGGGTGCCTCGACATGCGTTATGTCATTAGCATGTTGGAAGGCCATTGGCCAACCCACTTTGTCTCCATCACCTACTCTCCTCATTGCTTTCGACAGTCGTTCTTTCTGACCACATGGCATCGTTCCTTCTTTCCCTGTGTAGTTAGGAGGGAAAACCGTGTGTGTCAAAGTAGAGGTAGTCGATGCTCCCCTCAACTATAACCTCTTGTTAGGACGGAGTTGGACTTATGCTATGCAAGTTGTGGTTGCTACAGTTTTCCAAGTCTTTTTGTTTCCACATGAGGGTCGGATAGTGACCATCGATCAACTGTGTAAGGTAGCTAGAGAGGTAGTGGGGGGGCCCAGAGGGCCCATAGTGATAATAGTGGAGGTCATTCATTGTAAGGTGGACTAGGTACACTATATTATTAATAAGGCCCACTATGGTAGTTAGATATAATAAATGTAAGAGGACTTCTTAGAAGGTTCTACTTCTAGAAGATTCCTCCACTACAATGTTCTTAGGTGATGGTAGCACTATATAAAGGGGCTCAAGCTATGTAATGAGACATGAAGAGAAGTATTGTATTTGGAGCGGTAGCTCAATAGGAGGATGCCCCCTCGAAGAGGCAAGTGAACAGGAGAGGATCCCTTCCATAATAGGATCCATTGTATGGTGTTGCCCTACCTCAAGGGTTTGG